>VXAL01005860.1:355244-454712 GCA_013399475.1 Chauna torquata
AAGACAGAGGGAAGGGAAGGGAAGGGGTAATTCCTGAGGCAGTGACACTGAAAGGAAGATTATGTTCTGGAGAGTGACTGGAATGGCACAAAGCCATTCAAAAAATCACCTCAAAAAATAATAGAAATAATTCTACATCTATTGCATCAACTGCAGTACTGGTCTTGCTCAGCCCTTTCATACAAAGGCTCCACTTACGTCCTGCAACTAAAATTCTGATTCATGCCTTGATTATTTCATGCTTGGACTATTGCAAAAATGTTTGTGCCAAGTTTTTTTTTTTTTTTTTTAAATCCACTCTACAAGGCTATTCAGAGCTTCCCTGCTTGCTTTGTTTCTCACTGCAGTATCCTTGCCATTTGCATACTTTTTTCCCCATTGTTATTCTTCTGTATGTGTTCAGTTACATATTAAACCAAGATTGGAAGTTCAATGTATTACTGCAATCATTCAAGAATGTCAAGGCAACAGCAGACTCCAACCTTCCGGGTATTCTCCAGCCCATTTGCTGAGCTTGTATCACAGCTGCTACCCAAATACTCCATTTTTCTTTTGTAAGTTTAAAATACATGCCTTTCACTTCTTTTTGTCTAAAGAAGAACTTGAAATATTTTATACTCTTCCCTACTTCAGTGCCTAGGAATCAGTTAAATTGACACAACTTTTTTCTGCACTTCAGCGCATTTTTAGATTTGTGAAACACTGCAGCAGTTGTTGTCATTCCAGAGGTTTTCTACAAATGTCCCAGTGTTCACATTCAAAGAAAATGTAACAAAAAGCACAGTACATGCTTAAGGAAGTGAGGGGTCCCCCCTCCCCAGCAAAAGCAGCTCTTTGTGCATCCTCATTTCATCGTAGATAGCCAGAGCTGTGATTGCAGCACTGCAAAGCAAAGATACTTTGATGTACTATTGGAACAACTGCATATGAAACTCTGAAGATATCACCTAGCATCTGTGGCAATTATTTAATACTTTTGTGCTGTGGTAGGGAAAAACTTCATGAAAGAACTGAAGTTGAGGGAATGTCTGGTTTTTTGCACCTCATATTTAAGCTTCTCAAAGCTGTTCAGCTGCCAATGGCCTATCTACTCAAAAACAGTACAGAAAAAAAAAATCAGTGTTCAGAAATCAGGGATTTGCTTTAATGCATTTAAGTCATGAAAAACAATCAACTTTCAGAAAGAACCTTGCCAAAAAAGAAAAAAGGCAATTTCATTAAAACTATGTCTAACAGTTAAAAATTCAGTCAACCATTTCACTACAGACTGGATACCAGGATTGACTATGACAGTACTTGGAACAAACTGTAAGCATTGCATACAAGAAAAGGTGGCAAGAAGAGACAGAAAACAGTATTACTGGTATTCAAAATAAAGCAGTCATGTCTGTGTCTAAGTAGAAACTAAATTACTATCTGAGGTTTTCTTAGCAGATTACACAGAAACTTGCCAATAGACAAACATAGTAAATGACAAGACTCTCAATCAGAGCTGTGTTCCCCAGCAATATGGATTAGCAGAAATGATACCACAGACTACTTGGACTGCTTCTGGCAAGGCAGGCTCTTCATAGAGGACCACTAATGTTAAATACTCAACACAACCACATGATTGTTAATTCCCTATTTACACTAGCTTATGGTTAGGAACATATATCCTATTCTCAGGAACAGGAACTTGGAAACTTATTTCTTCATTCCCATAACAAAAACAAAAGATAGTATTCTGTATTTGTTACCTCAAAATTCTGAATAGCTAAAGAAAGAATCAAAAGCATTCTCCTCAAGACCCTCCTGGTAAGTGCACATTTTGATACAGATAACTCAGACAACTGTATGTCTAGTGCACATTTGTGCAGTGCCTAGCTCATGGACATGAAGACCCATGACAGCGTACCATCAGAATACAAACAATCAAAATGTACAGATGGTATTTCCTGTTTATTTGATAAACCACACAGCAGTATACCACTTGCTTTAGCTGTGCACGTTAAAAATCAGAGCTCATGCTTAGACAGTAACATTCAATTCTCAAACTATGGCTTTCCATGTTTCTCTTATGAAAGAGCAGAGCACTGATTTCTGGAACAACTGTTACTCTAATAAGACTGCACATGGAAACGAATGCACCACAGCTGGTTTCGGCAAAGTTCAGTGAAGACTACCACTCATCTCTGAAGAACACAGGTAAAATATTCAAAGCTCAGTTTACTGATCAATCAAATATTAAAACGGAATATTTTTCCTGGTTCTCTCAGCTTAGTCCCCCTTTAGAAAGTCACCTTTAAAGAACAATGAAGGGAGAGAGCCAGAACCTGCTCATTTTGACCATCCTGCATTTAATGGAGGTGAGTACACTTACAGTGGGATGATAGCCATGTACACAGTATGCCAGAGTTTTGGTCAATATCAAGATTTATTATTCTAAGGGACAGAAAGAGTGAAATACTGACCACAGCAAATAGGCCATTAGTTATCTCTCAGTTCAATAAGTCTTGATGCTTTCCTTACTATGTGCTGATTATTTCCTGTCCAATTCACATTAGCAGCTTATTTAATGAGAACAATCTAAGCAAAGAGAGAAAAATTCACACATTTACAGAAGACATCACCAAGTTATGTTTCATCACAGTTAACACCATTTACTATTATTTCAGGAAATAACCTTTACTGATCTTTCCTGTTTTAATGCCAGCAATTGCTTTTGAGAACACCACTTAGTTCTCATATTCACCACTGGTTATATTTTAAATAACAGCATCTTAAAGGACAACAATAACTGCCTAAGTGTTATAGGACAAAGCATTCACACGCTGATAGTGACCACCAACATGACAGTGTGACCACAAATCCTATTCTTAATGGACATTTTTTCCCCCCTCACAAGGTCATCCCTACTCTTGTGAAGCCTATTTTTCTTCTATTAATTTCTACAAGTGTTCACAGTAGTTGCATGGTGTCTCGGGGAGAAGGGATCCAACGTTTTAGACAGAAAGAACATCAGTAAAAAAATAAGCATAAAAGACAGAAGCATTATAAGTAGTGCTAATAATTTCACACAGAAAAGGAGAGCTATCAAAAGTATAAAGAGGAAAAAGATGCCTTGAAATACCATAAGATTAAAAAGAAAAAACTGTATTTTCTACACAGGGTTCTCTTTACAAAGCCTTAGCTAAATAAACAAGTAAAAAGAACATGCACACATCCTTGGCCAGTGTCTGCTTTTTTGTTCTCTGAGAAGTCCAAATGGTTTTGATTACTTAAAAGGGAGTACTCCTTGAATGAGTCAGCTTGCAACGCTGGGGCTGAGCAGCAGAACAGTCACCAAGAAAGCAGGGTACACCAGCCCTGCCGGCGCCAGTGCCACAGCTTATCCAGGAAACTCCAGTGACAGAAGCACCATCACCCATACAGCACCCTGCCCAAGGACAGCACAGCCACCCATTCCACACCCTTTGATCACATGCATTAATACTGGGCATGATTAGACATCACATCTTCACTTACATCTAAAGACTCCAAGAGGAGTCTCCTGATTTGCTTAACAGAGGAATGAGTGCTATTTCCCCACAGCTACTTCTGGTTTTCTATAATCTCATTGCAACAACTGTTACATTAATTTTGCATAACAGTTTTTCAGAAAAACATGTATGAGAGTAGGTATATTTTTAGAATGACTAATAGGTAGGCTCTTTAGAGCTACTAATGCTTAAGATACAAGCATCTGAGTCAGCATCTCATAACAGAATCTCATCCTGAAGTCCTGACCCTCTCGCTAGCCATTTTTTGGGCTACTGCATGGCAAAATAGTGTCTGATCAGGTCACTGGCAAAGTGTTTTCAGCACTGTTAGATGCAACACTTGACAGTTGAGAGTCATCTTCAAATGTCTGGAACATTACTCTCTGTGAAATAGCACACAATGCACAAGGGAGAGCCAGTCAGAAAGCCCTGGATCTGGTAGATGTTTCAACTGCATGTTTCTGTAGGATTTCTTTTCAAGTTTTTTAAGAAATAGTTTATATTTACAAAAATGTTTCCACGCTGATGACAAGGCATCTGTACTGCTATCTGTCGCTATGACAGATATTAGAAACATGCTGAATTCTGTGGCAATTAAACGATGTGCTGAAAGTCATTTCAAACTTGTCCTTCATTCAGTGGTTAGTCTAACAGAAAAGATTACAGTGAAAAGAAATCCAGCAGGACTGCCCTGAAGCACACTCAGGATCCACACCTACTTCTTGCTTTGGCTACGCTGCACCCATTTCACTTTCCCATTACGCTGCAAGTAATGGGGCCAGTTGCAATTTAGGAAGTCTCTGGCAAACCTTATGACACGCTCATGGAATAAACGCTTTGCCAATGTATACACTAATACATGCGTGCTGACAAGTCTGCCTAAAAATGTAGTTAGAGTTTCCTGAAAACTCCTAAAAAGAACATCTATGATATCTCAGTCTCTATTGACTCTTGCAGCTCCTATTTAAAGATGAGTTACTGTCTTCTGCTGTCAGTGTTTGCTCACTCTTGAATTTGGTTTAAAGAGCTACTAGCGCAGACTTAATGAAGTTTCTTCTGAAAGGCCAATTGTGTTTCCTTCTGTCTTTTTGACAAAACCCATTTAAAATGGGCCTTCATTTAATTATCTGCTCTTTATTTTTGCAAGTTTTACTTCTCAACTGGAGTAAATGTTACAATCAGAATTGTGTCTGTAGACAACAGGCTTATTTTATAAGGTTTAAAAATCCTATCCTTTACGATTGGACAGTGAAGGGAGAGCTCTGTGGTGCAGCCTCCACGGCTCGGTACAGTACACGTGCAGTATGTGCACAGGGCACTGAAGTTCACAGGGTCCTGTCTGCGGGGACATTTAGGTACATAGGTGCCTTATACAAATGTTTGACCCAAGGCACATCTCATCAGTGGTTGAAGTTCATCCTCTCTCAACTTTTGTGCCTGAAAGGAGTAGTATTACAAGCAACCATGGTAATGGCATACATACCTCATGAAACAAGGAAAACTCCCGATTTCCAGAGCTTCAAAGAGGCTCCTGGGCCATTCCCCCTCCGCAAGAGCATGGAGAAGCAGTACTATTTTCTACAGGCTATAGAGGAATTACTTGATAAGCACAGTATAGGACAGACATATCCTGTGGAAGATAAAGACCTGAGGGCTCTCTGTGCTATGGCTGTGCCCTTTTTCCACCCCCAGGCAGGAAAACCACAACTGGCTGGCTGCTTTTAGACCTCTCCAGTCTCACCTCAAGATTTATTACAGAACATTTAAGCCTGAAAATACAAAAGCTCTGCAAGCAGGTAGGCATAGCCATAAATGTAAAGAGGCCTCAGTGGCTGTAAATCAGTACAGCTCAACTGAAATCAATATAAAGCCACAGTTCAGCCTAATGTAGGCCCAGTGGAGATGCAGGCCTACTGGTCAATATTGAGTTCTGCCACAGCTGTCCACTGATGGCTGGCAGAAGCTATCCTGGTCTTATTTACTCTAGTTGGCATATTCCCTTAGAAGAGACTTCAAATTCAGCACCATAAAGCCCAGCATAGCTTTCTTCCTTGCCCACAATTGCTGGGGCTGGACCAGCAGCTGTTGTACAACTAACTGGAGGAAAGCTGGCCTAAACATTTGAGGACAGGGAAGGGAATCAGCCTACCAGATAATGCCTGCAAAAGAGCTTCAAAACCACTTACGGACTAATTGCTTACTGCAGAGTAATTTTCCCACTCTGTAGGCTCATTTGATTTAAACCTCCTAGTTATTTCCAAAGCCCTTCTTGCAGGACAGACGTTAGTACATAAACCGCTTGGCCAAGCCCTGCTCAGGGTTCCTGGGAAATACTGTGGGGAAGGGGGATGAAAGGAGAAAGAAACAGATAACTTGAGCATCTTCCTCACTGTGTTTGTGTGGAAACAAACATCTGTCTGACACCTGGGCTCTGCCACCCACCGTTTATTCACATCTTCAGCTTAACACAGAAAGGCATCTTCATCACCCCTGCCCACCTCAGTGAACAAATATGGGCAAAATACATAAGATAAGAGAAGCTGAATTGGCTGAAAATCCCTCACAGAGCTGGAAAGAACCAAGCGAGGGGAGGGAAGACAGGAACTCCCACACAGAAAGCCATGACAAAGCAGCACCCTGTAGAAACATCCAACTCCTAACAGAGCAGAGGCTCATTTCCCCACCTACTTGCCCATCTTCATTTCCTCCCTTTCTTAGTGAGATGCTGGCAACACAGACTCCTGCAGGACACCACATCAACTCTGGAAAATTCCTTCAGAAATAACCATGTCTTCCCCAACCCTCTATTCACCTTTTCTGTCTTAGACAGAACCCAAATCATTGCCTGCATCTCAACATTCACACTTAACATATGCCCATGGCCCTCTGCTCCTGTGCAGACCCACGGGCACTCACTGAGGGGCTCAGCAGGGCAGTGCTGCTGCTCCTCCTTGCAGGCAGAAGCCACAACATGGCTCAGGAGGACACCAGACCTCCAACTACTTCCAGGGTGGGCTTACCCTGATGCAGTATACATGCCCATACAGCCTGGAAACGATGTACCTACACTGTTTGCTCGTACCTGTATTTCATGTCACGAAAGCTTTGGCGAAGACCCATATTCTGCAGCTGGAATAGTCAGTGGCAAACCACTTCTCTCCTAGAATGGCACTTCAAGTTACTCTGGTCCAACAGTGGCCTGACAAAGCATCCTGAGAAAATATTATATCCTCTCCTGGTTTCTTGACAAGTACTGGTAAATATATCATTTCCACCTTTTCCATCTCCTAATTTACTCCTTTTATCAGCAATAGTGACAAAAAGGTTCTAATTAGGTAGTGCTAATCAGGTAGAATGGCATGTGATTGATGACTGAGAAGTCACTATCTGTTCTCTGAAAAACACATTGGCTATTTTTCTCAGAGAAGCAGGAGATTTATCAATAGACAAAAGGATGCAAAACCCAACAGATAAGGTATAATTACACATCAGGACTACACATTTTATTTTGACATAAACCTAAAAGGATTAGTGGGTGGTAAAAGCTCTTTTGGAGGGGTGAACAAGCGATATTACTCATAAAGGAAGAACTACGTGAGCACAAAAATAGAATTAGGAAAAAAGATTTTGTGGGAGTTTTTTGATTTGGGTTTTGTGGTTTTTTTGTTTGTTTGTTTAAAGGCAAATGACTGCTTAAAAAAAAGTCTAGTAACTCAAAGTTTTGACATATATGACAACTAATTCCAATAGTTTTGTCTTTTTCAAACATTGTAATTTAACTAACAGCCATGAATATTCCAAATACATTTTTCAGTAACAGAAACAAAATAAACCTGCCAAGTGGTACTTAATTTACAGTATTTTATACAGGACAACAGATAGGAATAGGTCATTCATTCCAACATAAAAATCTTTCCTCTATTTGTTTATTTCCACTGTTTATGATTTTGGAGGCTTAAAATCTAAATGAGTTATTTTAAGCTGAAGCATGGAAATAAATCTTATGACAATATTTGTCCATCTGACGATAACCTCAAAGTTTAACAAAAAACAGTCATTTGTCCTACACTGCAAATGAGGTCATTCAAGTAAAATACATTTATACATTTTAGTAAATGAGGCAGCTTGTATTCTGAGATCTAATTAAGAAAATTTGCGACATCTGGTATTTTGTGTATTAATGGAAAAAATTCTAACCTTACCTATAATCATTCCCTTCCAATAAAATTTATGGTCTGCATAAAAGAGGAGTTGGCAGTCAAAAAGTAACATTTGCTTGTTTATGTGATATCAGCATTCAGACTTCTTAGGAAGTAATATTTTTCCTTCAGCTAAAACTAGGTTTGCACAACATTCCTCCAGGACAAGCACCAAATGTTTGAAATGCACCTCAGACATCCCAAAAAAACATGCGCAAGTTCATTATGAGACTTGAAACCTTTATAAATACTTTTTAGATATTCAGCACTTTTCCACAGAGAGCCAACATAGCTACTAACACGATTTCAAATTTTCTGACAACTTCAAATACAGACCTGGAATTTTCTAGACCTGAACCAACCAGCAAACCATATGTTTAAGATGTCATTCTGAAGCATATTTTCATTTGTGGCATTTCGAAATGGTGCACACATCAGGTTTTTCTTAAGACTTGAAAGAGCAATGGGACAAATAAAGAAACACGCCCCACATCCTACCCTCTCAGCATCACACATCCTGGTGTGATACTGAACTGACAGGTCTCACTGTCGTCACTATACGCTACTGCAAAAACACATACACACAAAAGGAATTGTAAATTTTCTAGTATTTTGTCATCTGGACATATGTATGGATTCTTACAGTCTTCCTAGAAGACTCAAAGTAAGCAAATGGTAAATTTGGGAAATGCGCTGATTGGACAGGGAGAGTAAAGAAAAGTTTGTGGGAGTATGCCTTTTTAGGGGTGTGTTAAGAGACTAAGACAGTGCAGAGAAGGAGCAGAGTAATAAGGGAAACCCTGCAGGTAGGTCGCTGGAATGCAACAAAGGACTGGATTTGTGTAGAGGAAGCCACAAGGAGGTCAGCAGAAGAAAATAACATTGTAAAATTAAACTCCTATTTCTGAGCATGGTAATAACAAAAACCAAAGAAACATTTTTGTTTTGGAGATATTTCATGTTTCACTGTTCTGAAGAATTCAACTCACCCGAGTACGCCCAGTAAGGATCTCCTGAAGCCTTTCGCCTCCGTATCTGCACAGAACTACCATGTCTGTTTTCATGCAGAGAGCCAACATAACCTTCAGTCAGAGCTGGGAAGAGAAGAAGCAGGAATCGTTAGGAAAGTGGTATTTACTCCCTGGAGTTTACAACTGCGAAGCTTAAATCCTTACTGAGCAGAGACTATGAAGTTGGCACTGCTTAAAAAAAAAGATAATAATAACAGGCATGTTCCTCACCCATGGAAACCCACCATCCAAATATGATTCAGAGAAGCCAGGACTCACTGATGCCATTATTCTCATCAAGCACATGCCAGCCTAAGTCCAGTAATTTCCACAAGGATATTCTAATATACACAAGCAAACAAATATAAGCCATGACACACACAATCTTTCTCTGTCTAGACCCTAAAGTTGGTCATTAGCACAAAAAAGCTACCAAACTAATAATTGTAAATCCACACAGAAATGATCAACATCATTAAAAGAATACAGATGCAAGAGTGCACGTTATCCTTGCTATCACAACTGCATTTATTTTAAACTACATCTTAAAATCCCATGTAGAACAGCTTCATTCAGGACAGAATGAATCTCCTCCATGCACAGCCTGCAGACCTGAGCGCACAGCTCATGGGGTAACAGTCTCAACATGAGCAAGGCTCAAGTAACATCACCTCCTATGATTAATTCAAGCAAAGCAGACACATAGCACTGCCTTCTAGCCAGAGGAAGGTTGCATATGTCATACAAATATCCAGCATGCAATACCAATGCCTTATGACATGAAAGGGAGAGGCCAGTAAAGAAGAAATCCTTGTAAAATCCCAGGTTTTTTCTTTTATACCCCCAAATAATTTTTTTTCTTGTAAAGGAACGCATAGCTTTCATGAAGTGTCTTTTTGGTTTGGTTTTTGTTTGTTTGTTTGTTTTTTAACATGTAAATTTTGTTCAGTGTTTCTGTACATCTGACTGAACCAAAATGGAGGTGCATGACTTCACAAACGTCAGTAATAAGCCAAATAAATTCAACCACATTTCTCAGAGCACCATAGCTGAAAACATTTGTGCTGTAATAAAGACATACAGACAAAAAAACCTTAGATCTGCATACAAAGAATGTGAAGAACAAGTATGCACCACCTGACTCGACGGCAATTTAAGTCCAACTTATCTCAAACCACTTATTTAATCAGTAAGTAACTAGCTGAGTAAGTCGAATTAAAACTTTAGAAAACCACCTAAAGTGCTTCTACCCATATGCAGTCACTCAGCACCATATTCCCTTCTAGTCCCAGGCCAATTACAGCAAGGCTGAAATAAAAGCTTGTAACAGATATTTACAGAACATCAAGCACCGATAACTCAGAATTTGGCTTTCCTTCTCTTTGGAAAAGCTTCTGGGTGACAGCCCCTTTGTACCACAGTAGCAGAGCTGGGTATGCATGTGTGCTGAGCACCTCTATAGACAACTTTCAATCTGCAAAGTGGGTCACGGATTTCTGCAGATTCTAGAACCCTGAAATAATAGGAAAAGTCATGCAACCTAAGGAAAGGCATTGCAGGTTTGCCCCTGCTAATTTTTTCTCTTGTGCGAGCAACGGTACTAATTGTGCAATTTATTAAGAAGGAAGCAAATTGTGGTTTTTTTTTTCCCACTGCAGAAAAACTATGATTTCTGCAGGCAAACAGAAAGTTTCACCCTACCACCTCCAAGGAGTAGGGTACTTCTGCAGGTATATGCTCAGTGAGCCCTTGTGTGTGCCTTCCCATCAGAAGAAAGAAATTATGTCCAAATAATCTGTATTTGTTGAAGGGAAAAAGGCTCTGAGTCAGTGCAAAACATCTGAAACTGTAAAGCCCTTTGTAATCCTAGCTTGAATTGTCAAAGAGCCACACGGCAACCATGGTATGGCCATGAATCATACTATTGATTTTCAGTATCCTCTGTGCAGAAAATTAAATTATGCAAATCCAGGCCTTTACAAATGCCTAACTTCAATGTGAAATTGAACATTTGCTTTAGTCAGCATCTTATTTATGCAATTAAAAACCTGACATTCTGGTGAATATATGTAGTTAAAGCTTTCTGCATAGACACTTAATACATTTGTACATTTATCTATACTTATAAATAGTGAAGAGCCATGTTATACACAAATTTAATTTGACCAAAGAGGATGTTACAAACCAAGAGGGGAGCTCAAGTATTTGTCAAGAGAACTGTGGAAGGGAATTTCCTAGTTATACTGCTAAACATCTTTCGTAGGACTGAAAGAGAAACAAATTGGAACATACTGTTCTAAAGAAAATCCTGCATCACTGCTATGCAGCCCAACACTAACAGTCCCCTTATAGACGTGCAGTAAGTCAGCAGTCATCAGCAATTTAGAGAAGATATATGCTTACTGGATAACTGCAGAAACTCTGGGAAAAGGATGATAGGTCGAGATCTCTGGCCATGCTGTGAACTGGGAAGGTAGTGGTCTGTGTCCATCAAAAAACACACGACACCATCTTCTTCCCTGGCTGGCTCAGCTCCCCAGCCCTGCTAACGGTGTGACCATGCATTCTGCATGGGGCCACACATATGCTAGGAGAAATCATTGTGGGAACAAGCAGCTATGTTGGTAGCATCTTACACTGGTAAAGTCATCAGGAAGCCACAGAGTTGCTCTCAAGGTGCTTTTGTTCTGTGGTGTCAGCAGACTCTCTTGTACTGAAGAGTGAGAGGTACAGAACAGAGCATGCAGTGGATTTACAGCTTCGCCTGTGAATTGCAAAAACTGAAAATACACTTTGTCGAACCCAAAACTCACCTTTCATTTCTACCTTAAACAGGTAAGAGTTTGGAAGAACCAAAGCACCCTAAAGTCAAGTTATTTCAGAAAAGAAAGTGCTTTATATATCAAACCATGTTACATTTCAGACACATTACTTTTTTTTGGGTTGTGGGAGGGACCAGGAATGGGTCTTTCTACCAAAACAGCTTGAGGACACCAGTGGAAATTTAACAGGCATCTCAGCGTTGCCAAATCTGCCTCTTTCACTGGAAAAACATACAGCTAAAAGATATCATTCAGCTCCAGCCATTAGAGCATATTTATTCATTTTTGTGCTCTGCTTTAATGCCACTGTTTCAGAAGCTATACATGCAAATAAGTGACAAACTCAACCGACATCTTTTAGAGTTTCTAATATGAGAAAAAGTTTTGGAGAAAATATTTTAGGGAGTTACTAACACCAATCACGACAGGTTTCCACAAGTCTTTCTCAGCTGGGAGACAGTTAACAGCTCAAGAACAGAGAGCAGCCAAGTGATTTCCTGCTCCACTCCCACAGAATTGGATACTGGAGAAAAGCCAGCAATTAGACGGGCTGGTCTGGTGCGGAGCAAACACATGGAGGCTCCGCTCTTCTGGGAACCCTGGAAAAGTTGGGGAAGTGGAAATCCGGACAATAGGAGGGGCAGGAACATGCTCCAGGAAGGCTCAAAATGGAGCAGCCAAAATAGAGGGGTGGGGGGGAAATACGCACACACAGCAGGAGACAGAGAGGAAGAAAAGGGAGAGCAGAAGACCTTGCCCTGCAAGGTTTGATTTGATACATCATTCTAGTGCTGATGGCAGAGGAACAATGAATACCACAATATATGATCTGAGACTTGCAAATACACGATTGTAAAAAGAAGGGGATCAATCTGACACTCAGATACACAAGCATGAAATTAAATCCTGAGCAACTCCTCTGGCTGCTGGTGCAGTGCTGATGTCTGTGAAGCGTAACACCTGCAGTCAGTGGAGTTGTGCTGGTGCCTATCACAACTACTTCTGCAGGGAATAGAGGATCCTTCAAAGCTAACACGGAGAAACCTCTTATACACAATTTCATATAATTTTAATCGGTACTGAACGCTACATGATTTTAGATGATGTGCTAAATTAATCAACCCATGCCGCATATCTGCAGACAGCAAATGCAATGCAATGCTGGGATATTCCTTAGCATTCTGATCAGCTTTCCATTTACTCTGTCTCAATATATTAAGTTTCCAATAAAAATTATTTGGTAAGTGCCCTCAAAGGTACGATAAGGTAATTCCAGCCTGAATACCTTACCGGTATTCATAGTTCACATGAAAACACAAAATTTTATCCCCAATCTACCTTAAATATAAAACTATCACACTATTCAGAGAGATTATACCCTGGGCATTAGTGTTTAAAAGGTATCAAGCCATCAGCTGTGTCAGAAAAAATCCTTTAAGGTTGATACCTTATGTCTGAATGGTGAAATCATTACTTATGATGGTAGATTAACTAGATTGTGTGCCAAACTCAGATTCTTTTAAGCCTTCTCTGAAGAGAAAGGCTGCACACTAATCTGTTTTCAACTGTTCCGATTAAAATGGTACAGAGTCAATGGTATACATATAGCTCAGCTCATATTCACTCATTAACTTGCCACTGTGGGCTACCCTGGCAGTATAAGTCAGTCTGAGTCCAAGTCCCTAATGTGGGCACACTTCTGAACTGATGTAGTTCAACCTGTTGCTACTGCTGGAAAGAAAAACACAGCAGCCTTTGGAAACAGAGACTTGGCTATTGGAATCTGGAGACATGTTATGCTATGAAATCTTAAAATAGGGAGAAAAAAAATCTGTATTTAGCCAAATAGCACTAAATCATAAGGAATACCAGCAATTAGTTCTTTATCAAACTGATGCCTGTAAAAAGCAAACTTTTTCAAAAATAAGGAAACCACTGCTTTCTTGAAGGCAACGTAACAACCCATTTTAAAAGGGGTGAGGGTACACGAACGTTACCTGAAGGGCTTTTGCATCATCTGGAGTTTAAGAGATCATCGAGCCAATACACTTAACCATCTGCAAGCCTAAAGCTTCAAGCAAGCCTCACAGGGGAAAAAAAAGAAAAGCAGCATCTTCATCTAGGCGCATATATTGTATTTTTAATTGAACTGTGCTAAACTAAAGAGAAGCAGTAAGGTGAAGAAACTGCAGTGCTGGGCACTGCTCTGCTGACAATGGTTTAGGCTTCCTGGCAATTTCTTAGAATAAGTGTTGTGAAATGGGCCAGACAGGAAAAAGAGAAAAAGAGAAAAAATGATAGGAAATAAGTTTATAATATTAAACAATTATATTTTTGTATAATTAAAATAAATAATGGTTAAATCCGTTTCTCTAGGGTTCTTTCATGGACAATTTCCTAAACAAAACTAGGCTATTTGCCTCAAATATTTTGCCATTCTTTGACAGCAAATAAATCTAGAAATATTTCAGGCACAACTAATTCATTTTGATAGTGCATAACTTTTAAGCAGACTCTTCAGCCCTGGATTCCCATATTTTGGGGAGATTATTTTATATCTTGCCAAAAAAGATGAAAGTTAAAACAGCATATGGTGGTCAGACATCATCAACAAATTATATTCTGAGTGAGACTTCTTCCTTTGATTATGCTGCAGAGATTTCTTCTGATTATCAGATAAAAGACACGGCCTATTCTCCCATGAACGCATACGCAATTTTCACAAACAGCTTTCCATTAATGAAATGAAGGAGTTACAATCACAAGTTGCTTGTGACTAAGTGAAATAACAGACATCCGAACACTAAATCTGCCAAGAGATGTATATCCTTTTCCCAGAGCACAGTCACCCAAATAGCCCCTTAATTCCATGTGAGCATAATCTACAGTTCTACTCTAAAAAGCGACATGGGACTTTTCGCACCATTCATTCTGTTGTTCACGTGTCTGATAGATGATGTGGTAAGAGTGCAAAGCCTAAGAACAAGAACATAAATGCAGAGTGAGGCAGGCCTTTACAAGAACCAACCAGTGGACTGCAATTTGAAGATGAAAAATAGTCCAGGGAACACACTGTGAAGCCGTGGAGATTAAATTAACTAGTGGTATTAAAAGCCCTTATCCCAAACATGAATACAGTAGTCACTAGGTGCACTAACCCTCGGTAACCTGTGAGTTCGAAGCCAGTGGGCTATATAATGCATTTTGCATTACTCCAATGTATCAACACAACAGCAATCCCAAAGCAGCATAGCTGATGTAGATAAGCAAAAGAAAACAGAACACAGTGCAGTCTTTTCCTTACATTACAAGGGATGGAGTTCAAGGATGACAGGGAGTCTCCTACTTGACAGCTTCAAGCCAAACCAGAACCAGGACACACAAGTGTACCACAATGCCAAGTGCTGCCAGATGCTCACGGCAGAGCAGACACTGCCAAGGAAGAGCAAACCAAAGTCTCCCCTGTTCCCACAGACCCTTCCCTCAGCTTTACAGCAAAGCCTATTAGTAAGGCAGCCAGACAACTTCAAGTTGCATTAATGATGCCCTACTAAAAGGGCTCAGAAAAACAAGCTTGGGAGGCCAGGAAGAGACAGATGCTGACAGATGACTAGAAAGAGCTTGGTTTTGCATTTTCATGGCTTACACTCTGCAGGCATCAGCTGTGCAAGACATGACATGGCTGGTGAACATGGACCACTGATGTTAACTGGCATCACCTGCAGCACTTCTACTAGGAATAAGCAAAGTCAGCCAGACAACCAACAGTGCCAACAATTCCCATCTCAAGGCAAAAACACACAAATTAAACTGCAACATCACCCATTGCATGAGGACAGTGCACTGCAGCAACGTTTCTGCCAGAGGGCTTGTGGAACGTAGTCTAAGACCTCTCTGACTGCAATACATGAGCTCAACCAGTATGTGAGCAACATATCAGGAAAAAGAAACAAGTCTGCTACCTTTTCACCTGAGAAGATGCAGAAATACCGAGCAGAAAACATAGCCCAGACAACTGCACTCCTCCTCCAGTATGGAGGGGCTGCTGTTCATACTGCAAACAGCGTGTGACAGTGATAGCTGAGGACCCCAGCTTTGGAACCACTCATTCCACATCGCAGAGAACTGCAAACATATCCAAACCCAGAATAAAATCTCTGTCTCATTGAACTGTTCCCTGACACTTCCCTGCATGTAGAGATGCACTCCATTTACCTTTAAGACCAAGTTTTTCAAACAGACTGATATTCTAGCCACCTAATTTGAGATACCTTAAAGTAGACTAATGCACATTACATCCTGAAAATTGGACTCCTTTTAGACTCTTCTGATTTGGGTAGTCTGACAAAAAAATAATTGGGTGCACCTGACAACTCTGTAACCTTGAAAACTCTTGGCCTATGCATCCTGCACAGTCCCTCAGACTTCTCTTAACCATCATTATCTGCATTTCCTAAAAGCAGGAATCATCATCCTTGTTCATCACCTCTCCATACGGTACTTCAGAGGGGTCATGTCACCTCTGAATTTTATTCATAACACTACATAAGGCAAACACAGAAATAAAACTTCAGAGCAGAAGCTCATAAGCAAGGCTGACCTCCACAGGAAAGCTGATGCTCTCTCAGTCAGTGCTGACTGAATCAGAGCAGATATTAGGGAGAGAACAAACTCAGTTCTCTGACATCTAGGATAGCAGGGTCAGACTGAACCAAGACAACGAAAGCCCAGGTATCAGGGCAAAATCACTACTCAAGCCAGCTGCAATGTCTCTGCAGCATTTCCCCAAGGGCAAGCTTGAAGTCAAGCTTGGAGCCAGCTGGAATCCAGAGGCAGCAGTGTCCTTGTGGAGAAAGGAATTGAGTCCACCAGCACAGGCACACTGAGAAGGGGCCATCTGGGTCTTGTCATTCATGCCACAATTTATCTGGGAAACACATAAGCCACACATATATAATGGTGACCTGTTTGTAGGCTCAATTAACAATGGCAAAAGGGGGGCTTTATTTCACTTCTTCCTTTACTGCAAGTACCTAAACCTTAAGGGTTTTGTAACAGAAAACACCATGACAGTAACCACCTGTCTCACTCATTCTCAAGTAATTAGGTGCTGCAGCATGCACAGTGTTAGAAAAGAGCAACCTCTGAATAGCAAATAAATGGGACGTTAATGGAGCATTTTGTAGCTTCACTTCCTTGTTTAATGCAGAATCACACAGATTTTCATTTCACTAAAGCTAGTAACGCTCCCAAAACCACACAAACTCGTACAATATCACCAGTTTCACCTCTCTGCTCAGGAAACAATTTGCTTGTATCCACTGCTGGCATTTGTCACAGTACAACCTTATTATGTTTTCAAAACATATTCCCATAAGTCACATACCAAGAAGTATCTTGATAACAAAAAAGACCAGAATATTCAAAGTAAGCATAGCACAGACTATGTGATGCAGACCTGCTCTGTGCATGACTTCTGTCCACCTGGGTTGCAGTCTTGCCAGACACTTTCATGCTTCCCTGCAGGTAGCCTACAATTTCATTTACTCACCATCCCATTACAGCCACGAAGGTGTTACAGTGAAGACAAGCACATATATAACTGTCACAGCCTTCGCTACTCTCCTGACCACTGGTACAAGATTACTACTGTAATCCTAGAACACTTCAAATAGCATCCTCTGCTCCTTTCCTTCCTAACATTTAAACAAGGGCAATACTGCCAAGAACATGCAATATCAAAAGCATGCTAGGTCAGACTGTGTTCTTGCATAAGAGTATGCCAGATTTCTCCTGGTGGAGAATTCAGTATTGACACTGCAAGGAGTCCTCACTCCAAGGCTGCCCTCCAAACTCACCTGCCTCTAACACACCTAGGGAGCAGCAAGCTCAGCATTCATTCAGCAGAAAATACAGGGCACAACGCTGATTTCATTCACTCTGAGAACAGCGAGGCACTTTATGAAGCCAACGGAGCTGCTCCCACTGCATGGCACAAGATCAAACCTGCCCCATTATAAAGTCTTCAGAGACAGGGGCTCTGTCAGCTAATAAAAATCCCTCATTCTTTATACAAAATGATTTTTTTAACCCGTGTCCTTTGGCCCATTTAACAATTTATTGACTGTGTGAAATAATGTGAGGCCACATCAATCTCTTCCTGGTTATTTGGTTCAGGCTCTCAAATTAATGCAGAAGGTGGAAAGCTCAATAAAGAACTATTTAAGAAAAGAAAGGTGAAATGCTCTAGTCCCACTGTGAGATATCTTCCTCTCAGTTTGCAGTCAGGTCTCACCATCTATGGCTGTACAATCTCCTGGAGCAAAGATGGAAGGGCATAAATGAGCATGTTCCCCTGGATCGAGCGGAAATAATTTTAGATTTGTATCACTCTGCACTGAAACAGATCTGCAGCGCTCAGGTAGCCAGATTTAGTGCCTCCAGCATGTGACAGCAATTCTAGCCAGATCCACAAAAATTATTTTAGGATCAAACTTAAAAACTGAGTAGATCCAAGCAAATAACCATTCATATTTATTTGTGTAAGAAAATGTATTTAATTTGGCTTATGATCTACAAATTAGATCCCCCCCCCAATCTTTTTCTGCTGACAGCTTGCATTACATACAGATTTTGCAGCAAAGGGTTTCATCCACATTTATTTCCCAAAATACAAATCTGAAGTGGAAACTGAGATAAATGGAGATTTTTGTGCTGACTGAACAAGTTCCTAGTCAGGGATACATGCCCCAAAAACATGACCTACCATTTTCAGAACTTTCTCATTTTCTTTGAAGTAAGCTGCATTGTTCAAAGGGAAAAGACACTACAGAACTGATCTGTGAAATGACTCAAACTTCCGTATTCACTTTGCAGTTCACCGTTAGTATTTCACCCAGAGAAAAAGTTTTCTGGAAGTTTCCCAGCAGGAAGGCCTGGTGCTGTTTAGGGTCCAAAACTAATACTTGGTTCCCTGGTCATTCGTCCCCAGAGAACACAATAAAGATCTCAACACAAACCCCGATACTACTGAGAGCAAGAGTATTAAGGTCTTAGCAGCAAGAACAGAAAAGCAGTAACAGAGCTCAGATGAAGTAAATAGATAAAAATTGTTAGCAATAGTGCACGCCTTATAACCGTACAGAGACAGTATGCAGGACACTCTGAAAAGGCAAGGGGTCACTTATTTCCTATGCAACCAATTTAACCATCTGGAGGACACTGCTAATGCCACACTCAGTAAATGTAAATGATGCTAAACCAAACGAAGGATAAGCAAGCAAAAAACGCCTCAAAAATATTCAACTATCTGGCAAACTCAGCGAAATGGGCTGATGTAAGTGAGACATTCTACAGAAGATAGATGTAAGGCAATGCAGTTGGGGAGAAATAATAATCAGTGCAGGAATGAAGTGAGAGACTGCTGTTTAGAAAGCAGTAATGCAGAAAGACTTGAGCATTAGGGTGGATAATGAATTAGATGAAAGTTCATGCTGCAATACCACTGCAGAAAAAGGCAATTGCTATCCTGGGGCACATGCACAGAGATACTGGAAGCAATAACTCAGATTTAGACACTCTTTGGCAAGACTGTCACTGCAGTGCCACATGCTGTTATAGGCCCATTACTCAAAAAAAAAAAAAAAGCTTTTTTTTTTTTTTTTTAAACCAAAATCTAAGACAGTGGTTGAGGAGGCAGGGAGGGAAGGGGGATGAATCAAAGCAGCTTCAATACCAGCCATGAGCCCCGTGCTGAGCTGGCCCGGACAGCCCAGCCACAAGCTGCTCAGCCCCGCCTGGCCTTGCCTTGGTTCATGGTTGTATCCTCTCAAGTCTTGAACGCTTCACTCCACTCTCCACCTCCTTGTTTCATACATCAATTTTCATAACAAGCCTCAGTTAGATTTTAGAGCACTCAGAAGTGTTGATCTTCAGACAAGAAGTGCTCTCACAGCACAACAGTGAAAGAATAGATGAAGAGCTTCGTGAGGAACAAAGGGATGCTTTCACCTTGCGGTGGGCGCAGCGGGAACTCAAACGCACACCAGCTCTGAAGCAAGGGACAGGTCTGAGAGGGAACGCTCAGCGTGCGCAAGGGTTGGCAACGCCGCATGCTTTGCTTGAGTGCCACTGCGTATAAGCTGTGGCAGAGAACAGAGACCATAGCATAAGTGATCATCAGCAGAGAGGCATCCACCCTTCCCAATTGCTTTCAACAGGTCCCACAGTGCCAAGCCAACATAGAAGAAGTCACCTCTGGCAGGGTAAAAGAAAGCTGGAGAGCTGCACGCTCAGCATCCAAGCTTTCTCAGGCCTAGAAGCTTGCTCCCTTCCTATTCAAGTCTCAGCTACTCTGCAGCATTCCCCAGTTTTCAGTGTTACTAATCCTATAGTTATCACAAGCATTTAAATTATTAAAATACACAACAAAAGCACTGTGCCCATGGAACACCACCCTAGTGAACAGTTCACAGCCTGACAAATGTAATTTTTTCTTTTTTTCTTTTTAAGGATTCTAAGAATCCTCATGACAACTTCAGCCAACACGCAAAGCAAATTTGCTGCAGGTTTCTCGCTTCCCAAACAGATTGGGTTGGCTATTTAATTACATTACAACTTTGTACCCAGTCCCCACTTGACACAGCCCTAGAACAGTGCTCTCTACCCACAGGAATTTTGCTCAAGAAAGTAACTTCCCTCAGGTGAAGTAATTCCAAAGCTCATGCATGGGTTTCACAGTTGCTTTTTCCATATTTTATGCTTCTTTTATACTTTCATTGTGAACTGTAACAATATCTCTTCTCATATAGCCAGTATCAGCATTAAAAACAAAATTCAATCTTTTACACAATGCTTGAAAGATTTCTTTATGGCAATGTCCTATGTTCTAGTTTGTCCACAAAAAGCAGATATTAATATCACAACAGATATTCAGTCTTACTCTAACCAATTTAAAAATACATTACAATAAGCAAATGACTTTTTAAATAACCAATGCATTAAGCATTGACAGTGTATCAGTGCATGTTTTGTGACAGCATTAGTCCTATTCATTACAAGGATCTGCAAAGCTACATCTTACAACTATAAAGAACTTCTATCAATACCGCACAGACTACCAAAAGTGAGTTTTCCTTGAAAAAATTGTTCACCATTAAATATGCTTTTATTGGTTTTTTTTTTTTACATTCTTCATATACACCACAATCTTTGCTAGAGAAATCAAAAGTAAGACTATTCATAAGAAAACCTCAAGTTGTCATCTGTCTTTTTTAACCCTCAATTCTTATTTCGTAAACAACAAGCTCAAAGCAATCAGTTCCAGTCAGACTTTTCAGCTTTGGATTTAAATCCTTTCATGACTTCTTCAAAAAACACGCATCAAAATTTCAGGGGAAGCAGGGGATGAGGACTCTTGACATTGTAGTTTTCTCTGATGAACAAACTGATGTATTACAAAGAGGCATCTATTTACTCAAGCTACTTGCCAACTGACAACCAAATCCAATTTGAACACAGGACTTTATATAGCTATAGAGTAAGTTAGCAATGATTAGCAAAATATCATCTGCTGTATGCAATTAGATTTAAAGCAGCAGGAAAATAAAGACTGATATTGAAACATGATGTAAAGCACATTTGGCAGCTGATATTATCCATGTTAACACAGCAGGTACAAAGACCGTCTTTGCACCCATGGAGTATATCCCTCATTACTGCACTCTTCTGAAAGGAACAAAAAGATACACACATGGGATAAGAAGTTACTCTAAGCAGGTCTTCTGAAATACCAAACTAAGCTTCTGGCAGAGCTGGCTCTAGCCATTATCCTTTTAAGATAGATACTAGTACTTGTTAGGATTTTGGAAGTCCAGAACACAACCAAGACCTACGAAAATGCTGGCAAACAATCACAAAAACAAAACAAAAACAAACAAAAACAAATCACCACCACACCACAAAATACACAGAAAAAGGGCACAGAGGCTGAGGGGTGGAAACTGAATAGCAGCAATGGGCCAGAGTCAGCCTCAGAGGGAATGAGGACATGTGGGACAAGAGTGAGCCACAATCAACGGGAAGAAGGCTGGTGCAATAGAGAAAAGGTCCCACACTCCAAGTGTCAGGCCTGAAAACCAGTCTTCCCGATAGCTTTCCAGACACAAGAACAGAGGAGATCTTTTAATAATCAAACTGCTCAGGGACAAAACCCTGGTGAACTATTTAGCAGGCTGGATGGAGGAGGAGGACTGTTTCTTAGACACGCGATGCAGAAAGAGCCCGAAATGGTCAGACAACAGTATGGCTATGCTGAGAAAGATGTGGCTTGAAGAATACATTCAGGTGGCAGCTGTGACAGCTGAGCAGGACAAAAGCACTGATCACAGCAGCAACAACATCAACCACCGCCACTACCAAAAAAAAAAAAAAAACAGCAAGGTTTTGGGATGAGAACACAATAGCCCCTTCTAGCCCCAGCTAGCTGGAGGAGAAGGATTGACAAGATGAAGCAGTGACTGCAGAGATGCACTGCCACAGCAGATGGGAGACAGGGCAGGGAGGAGAGAGCCCAAACGTGGGACAAGCCAAATACTGACAGAAAGCTGAGGAAAGGTCAGCGAGAGTCCCAGAGGTTATCCGATCTGTAACCCTCAGTGATGCTAGCAGCTCACTGCTCCCCAAACAAAATGGGAATTGTGGAGATTTACCCTACCTCAAGCCCAACAGAGCTGCCCATCACATACATTATTATTCCACTTAGGGACAGGAAGTGCCAAAGTTATTGCAGAGTACTCTTCACAAATATGATGGCACTGATTACTTTCATATCAGTAATCAACTTCTCTAATATAATTTAAATATCTCCAATGATACTTAAATAATATCAGTAATAAAAAAATGAGAGTAGGAGTCTGCTTTCACAATTTTCAGCCACTCTGCTGCAGCAGAGCTGTGTTAACTGCAAATGAACCAAGCCCCAAATTAAGCATCAAGTAATCAATAACTATTTGTTATTTTCTGTACGGGTAGGGAAAGGAAAAAGGTGCCTCTCAGGACACTGTATGGAATACATCAAGTCGGGAGGAAAGAAATCCTTGAAAAAGCTGCAAGTTCTTAATTGCCACTGAGGTCTAACGCAGCTGAGATTTTTCAGTACTCTCTGCATTCATGCCCCTTCAAGTTAGATAAGTGAGAAGGTGTTGCACTGTGTTATTCATAAAAAAGGGTCCAGGGTAGGTGCAAGTTTATTTGCACTATATAAAATTCAAGAAACAGTCAAATTGAGACTTTTAAAAATCATTTTCTTCCTACTTACATAAAGCATCAAGATTGGGGGGGGNAAGAGTGGTGCCAGGATATGCTAGTAAAAGCTTTGCAGTATCAGAAATTGGACTTCCTCAAAACATATCTACTTTAATTTCCTTTTTAAAAAATTACTATAATCTAGCAAAAAAAATCTACAGTTTCCAGCCAGCTATATTAATATTTCAATTTGGTAAATCATTCTTTTAAAAAGTTTCTAATAAAATAGCACTTGCTGCATGTCTTTTAATAAGATTACATTTCTATTTATGATGTTATAATACAATGTATTAAAAACAAAAGAAAGATTACCACAGGAGGAGTAGAGGTGTCTTCCTTCATTTTAAATTTAATTTAAAGTAGAGGAAAAGGATTTTTCTTTTAAATTAATATTTCCCTTACAGTGTTATGAATCACAGCTTCAGCTATTGAATGAGAAGCAGGAAGGGAAGTTTTACTGCTTTTGCACAAACTCAAAGAAAACACAAAACTAAACTTTGGTAAGCCTCATAGATACCAAAAAGCCAAGACTTGCATCTTTGCATAGTCTAAGGGCAAAACTCCTAAGCCAAGATGCATGTTCCTTCTGCTGAAGTAGAGTAACAGGGTAAAAGCGACTAATACTCCATATCGTTATAGCCATCTGTATATGCCAGGTGAAGCACAGAGCAAGGGAACAAAAGTCATCCTCAATGACTCAAGCCAGTCCAAGGAAAAGCAAAATACCTCTGGTGCCTGTCCCTCCCACTCCCTCTTCCACCTGGAAGACTTGTCTTGGCTGCAGTGCCAACAGAGGCAAACCTCTCATATCCGCTAGGTACTTGCCTTTTCTGATTGTGGTAGACAAAAGCAACAAGAACACCTTGATTCTTACAGACTGGGAACTAGCAGAAGAAGGCCACAGAATCTGTTTGACTTGCTTGCTTTGTCAGCACTAAGTAGAACCAGAAGCAGTCCATGCAGTGCTTCAAAACCTGGCCCACACTGCTGTAGAAATGATTAAGCAGTGCTGTATTCCACTCAGCTCACACTTCTCATGCTGTGGGAAGACTCATTCCCATGCTCCCACCAAGCCATGGACGTTTTCTATCACAGCTAGATAAAACTGCTCTTACGTAGTCCTGTAAAATGTGCAACATCATAGCACTTCACAAAGGTGGTTAGCACTGCAAAAATAGAGATGCAAAGAAGATAAGTCATTATTCAGTATTATCTGAGGGCTATCAGCCAGATCAGGAACAAAATGCAGGATCAGACCTGAACGCCAGTGGAATATTTCATCCAGGCAGTTGGGCTGATTTGTCCTTCAAAAGTTAAACACAGGGTGATGCCAGAAGTTCAGACTGCACTAGTTCAGAAAGTGCATCCAGGTATTCAGCTAAAGAAGAAACAGATAGAAGATAGTACACGAAACAAAAGGGTTTGGGTGGCAGAGGGATAACCTCCTGCCACATGTGCTTGTGTAACACCTGCCTACAAGCAGGAGAAACGTTTCTAGGTCTATTTGCCATACTGTAAAATATGATGCCTTTTTTCTTCTCTAAGGTCCCACTACAGTTTCCAGTAGAATCTTCTAGTCCAGAGTCAAACTAAAATAAACCTCTGTTAAGCATTCAAGGGCAGAAGTATATACTAAAATAATCATCTATGGCCTAAAATAGGACTAAGGAGCAGAATGATAGTCTCTGAGGGGAGGAAAAAAAAAAAAACCAACAACGCTCCCCAAAAACCTTCTGAACAACTGAGAAGAATTCACAGAATAAAATGAGCAAGTGTGCTCAAGAATTATTTAGTCACAGCATATATTCTTGATAAAAATCAACGCCCATGATATATATAATACCATGTAAATGACCTTTAAAGAGCCATGTCTTGGACAGCAGGCCACAACCATGCTTAAGAGTCCGGGGAGTGCTAGACAAAAAAATGATGTTTTTCAGATAGGTCTTTACTGGGCCTTGACGGTCAACAAATTTATAACAGATGCGGCTCATTCTGAGTGTGGAGAAATGAGTGCTGGTAACTGTTATTGTCAGGACAAATCAATTGGAGCCATATGTCTGCAGCGGCTGACAGCATCATGAAAATCTCAAGTAACACACAGATATTAGGATGTTGCTGAAAATAAGAGCTTTCCCATCGTGTAAAGGGCCTTAGGGAGATGCCTCTGTCTTCGAGACAGGTTTGTGGGAATTAGCTTATATATTTTGATTCTTTCAAACGCTTGATTGTGTGTAAGACTTTGCTCTCTCTTACTGATTCCCCAGACAGCACGTTATAATTAACAGGAGGTAAAATGCTACAAATTAATCATAGGACACATCTCATTAGGATTCTTACTTTATCTAGATTAAAGAAGAAACTGTCATGACAGAGAAGTTTCCTAACCATCTCTGCTACCCCATGCTCCCCAACCAAACGTCAGCTGTTATTCCCAGTGATAGAACCCAAGAGGAATGCACAACTCACAGCAAAATCATGAACAAAAATAAAAAAGGAATAAAATGCTAAGATCCCATTCTAATAAACTAAAGTTATGCTTTTAGAGCATTTCCTCCTGCAGTGCATCTCCCAGATTTTTCAGAATACAAAACAGTTAGTGGTTACGAAATAGCTGTACTGTAAAATAGGAATAGACACAGTGGAGCAGATCCATGGCCCATTTTTTTGGCCAGTATGCTAGACCAAGACAGTGTAACATGCATTACAAGAAAAGGAAATAACTAACACTGTCAAGTCAGCAGGGTCTCATGTAGGTTAAAATATAATGTAAGATCAGTGCCATAATTATCCACACCAAGCAATTTTTTAGTTTATTGACTACGCTGCAGTTCCTGAATTTATGTCTTGGGGCTTAAATTGCAAAATATTATTGCAATGTGGCAGATATTATAATCCAGATATTGGTAGCTATGCAGGAATGCTTGATATTTCTCTGAACAGCCAAGTCGCTCCAAAACCACTGCTTTTCTCTTACCAAAATTCATGAGCAAATCTGCCAGAATGCAAGCAAATACAATATGTATTTCTCTGTAAAACATACACAGATAGCAAAAAGAGCAAGATTTTCAAGGAAAAGCTAATTTTCTAAAGAATTGTAGCTAGGTCAGATATCCAACACTCCTGATTTATACCATGAGTAACAACTTCCAAGCCACAAAATCTTCATGTTGTCAGCTTCCCTACTCCCATTCCCCATCCCCTCTCAACACCACAAGCCTTCAAGGCTTTTCCCATCTAGGTCACCATTTCGAACTTAGCTCATGTCCATACATTTGGCAGCCTTTAACATGAGATGGCTGCATTACAACATTTGGTAATGAAGAGCGTTGATTCGCACCTGTTGGGTGTCTCAGCAGGGAAGCCAGGCATGCTTCCACCCCTTTGCATCAGTAGGTCCTTCAGCACTGCCTTTGCCAGTGCAAGCAGAAAGTCCCTCAGCTCCTGGGCTCTTCCAGAATAACACAGTAACATACAGATTTCAACAGAAAAGCAGAAGGTTGTAAGAACAGGTCTTGGATGTAATTAAGCATACATAATCCATGCTTCCTAAAATTTCAGCAGGAGGATAAGACAGGCCAACCAGCCTCTTGATCCGAGACTAGTCTGAAACTAAATGCAGGCTAGAGGCAGGGAGAAAATGAAGCTTAGAGGACTTGCACAAAAGAAAAAAAAAAAAATCACTATTCATCTTTGTTTTCCCTCATGGAGAAGGAGAATCTCATTTTCCTCAGGAGAAAGAGTGCCACTGAAGGTGAGTTGAAGATTGTTTGCTCCACCTCAAACTCGGAAAACATAACAGCTACCCGAGAGCCCACAGGGGAGAAAAGCACCAAAGTGACAAGACCATAACATTCAATGGAGTGACTTGAAAGCGACTACAAAGATTTGTAGAACAAAAATCAGCATTTTGTTCTTGACTGTTCTCTGCAAGCAAGAACATGCTCACACATCCCCATGGAAAGCTTGCTGTAGCCGTAGGAAAAGGCTTGGATCGAATGCTAAACATATTCTCAGCCTTCCAGATCTCTATCAGGGCAACTGTGACAAAATATATTGCAGTTTTTTGCCCCTTCATTAAGAAAAGATGGGGTCAGAATACTGACTGCTGCATGCTGTAAAGCAGTCCTGAAACTGAGGCATCTACAACGGATATCTGACTTCAAATGTCAGCCTAATAACACAGGAGCAACTGGACAGAATTCTCTGGTCTGTGCTTCGCAGGAGGTCAGACCATGATTTAAATAATCCCTCTAGCCTTAACTTTTAGTTATTTCGTACTCAGGCAGACATGTGTGGGATATATCATGTCTCAATCTTGCCAAGAAAGAAAGAGGGAGGAATAATCAGAACAGACTCGAGACATTTTGTGAAGGATGAATCCACACAAATAAACGTTTGGCATAAGGAAAAGACCACATTCATATCAAGAAACAAACTCAGCAGTACATCTGCTACAACCAAGTTTTCCTCTCCTTGCAGGTGGAAGCTTCCACCATTTTTGCTGGGGCCTGAACTATTGACAAAGTTATTTTTCCTCTCTGTTTTTGTTGACACACTGTTTCAATGCTTTACTGCTGTATTAATCCTATTGTCTTTCTGATAAGGATATTGTTGTTACTAAGTACTATGCTAATTGTTTTTGTCTAGTATTAAAAATATGCTGCACTGCCTTATTCTAATTAACTTGAGATTATTATTGAAATAACGGTTTTATTATTTTACCGCTGGCATTTTACTGTCTTGGAGTCCTAGTTGTACTCAAGCTATTATGACTTTGTAGCAATTGACTAACTACAACTATTCTATTATCCAGCTTCTAACATTTAATTGGGTGAGTGAAGAAAAACACTTTCCTGTTACAAGATCTTTGCTTTTTGATTTATTAGAATTAACCTTCAATATACAGAATGCAGATTCAGTTCATTTTTCCTCTTCTCAAGAAAATCCCATGAGGATCACCATAAGCTTTGTTTGGTTTAATTAGGAGGGAAAAAATTTAAAATATATTATGAGATTTATATTGATGCCCTCCAGCACACATTCCTCACTTCACACTTTACATAAAATTTCAATAGCCAAGACACTTCCCTCCTCCCTGAATGAGAGCACACTGCAGGGCAGGACTGTTAAATGTCATTAGCATGAACTATTTTTTAATAACGATTTTTGTTGCTCTGTTTCTCCTCTGTCCATTTGATGAGTTGCAGAGCTCAGACTTAAGTTTTAATTGAAATACTTGGAAGCCAGTATACCTTACCAGGCTGCATTTTTCTCTGCGTTCCAACAACAGAAATCCATTGGGTTTACAGTGCTGCGTAGGTACCAGCAGCAGCAGAATTTGGCTCAGCAGCAATTTAGAAGTGTTTGCTGCTGTTTTTACTGATAAATATACATATTCTAAGAGGCCATTCAACTTGGTGTGCTCTTACTCCCAGTGAAAAACTTGTTAAGTTACCAGCTGCCTTTTAAATCAAGGAATAAGCGATTGGCATGCTATAAGACAACTCAATCACTGATTGCCAAGAAGGGCAAGGCAGGTGCTGACTGCTGGCTGAAGCAGCGGTGCAGCAAGCAATGTGCACAGAAGGTGCCCAAACAACAGCACAAATTGTCCACGGAGATCAGAATATCAAAATGCTTGTGCACTGGCCAGTCTGAGGACATTTCTCATCCTCTGATCTGTGAGTAGCTAGAATCTGGGCACAATGCGTGCTTTTGCATACAGTCTGGTGCAATGCGTAGGGGGGGAAAAATAAAATCAGCAAGCAAACAAATAAACCAACCAGCAAGAGTGAAGGCTAAAGAGTGCTACACTTTGAACTCCTACACCCTCATTTCCTGGTTTTATTGGCATTAAGTTAGGTCATTAACATTTTATCAATATATTACGTGTATATAATGTTACTGAGATTAATGGATGCAGGCAGTGCCTTTCTAAAGGCAATCAGAGGTCTGTAATAAGTTACATGCCTGCTCTTCCAACAAGCTGCTCAGAGGTAGGGAGGCATGGATTTTTAAACACCTCGAAGTTTAATATGCTAGAATTGTGACTACACTGCAGAAGTAACTTTAAAAGAACAGATAGAACCCAGATTTGTATGCTGCTCCTGACAACTCAAGTTTTGAAACCCAAGTAGTTCAGACTTCAGCATATGCTCTAAGTCAATATGTATTGAACTCCAAGCCTCCGCTGCAGCTGATTAAGGACAAAGAAAGGACACGATACGATGCTACAGGAATCAAGACAGTTCTTTTTTGTGTTTCCCAAGAAAGAACATTACTCATTTTTATTAAGTCTTAAACTTTCTGTTATCTGGCTACCTAATACCAGGTATGTTTACAGCCCTTGTTCCCAGTTTTAAGCTTGAAGTGCCTAGCTTCGGTTGTCGTTCTGCTCATCTGCTCTTGTTAGGGGTTGCTCACATTAGGATACATTCAATTACACAAGTTTTATTGGAAGCCCAGGCAAAGAAAACACTGCCTTCCTTTTCCTCCTCCTCCCTATTCTCTGTCCTGCTGCTGTAGGTATACTCCTATGAAATATTTTTAAATTTTATCATTAGGATAATTTACAATACCTAGGGGACACCCTGCAGCTTAATACATTGACGTCAAAGCAGTTAACTATTAAAAGCCCCACACTAGCTCTTACAATTTACATTACAGAAATGAGACATAAGCTCGTATCTCCTGGTTAGCTTCCAACTACCGCCACAAAGGAAGGGAACACCTCTAGTCGCAGCAATGCAGCATAAAAGGAATCTCTTGTCACACTACAATAGGCATCAGCACGATGTGTTAGCACTTTCTCAAAAGTCTTACAGTCTCTTCTCCTCTGACCACAGTACACATTCATAGAGTAATTTTAATGCATAACCCTAGGAGAAGAGATTCATCATGCTACCAAAAATATTTACTTTATATATGGGTCCATGGCTGCAGTAACAGTGGGGTTATTCTCCTTATCCCCGCAGTACTTGGGGATAGAAATGCTGAACAGTCTCTGAAGCCTCACGGAAAGCTGTTAATCAAAGTTTCTTAAACAAGAGACCACTAACATATAGCTCATTTTATCCAGAGCTGCCTGCAAAACCCACCTGCGCTCCTCCTCGTGAACACCAGAGAAACATGCTGATCCCATTTTCTTATGATACTTGGCAGTTATGCAACTCTGTACAGCCATTTCCAAAGCTATCTCATCACTGTCCAACTTGTCTCTGACTTGGCCAGCTAGCTTATTCATATTTTCATCTACTGGTCTGTACCATTATATTAGCAGGCAAGGAGAGGAAAGAACTAGCTTTCAAGTTAAAATTGTTGCTTGGAAGATAAATTAAGATACTTTTCCCCCTCTTCAACACCCCAGCCCCATTCTGATTCAAAAGCTGCATTCCCTAAAATGAAACACGTTGGGTAACAAAGGTTCCCAGGCTGACTCTGATAATTTGGAAGAGGTAGTCTTCACCCTCAATGTTTTTAGAGGCTGAGTTTTAAAATAGAAGTTATGTTTTTTTAACTTACGATTATCTTAAAGTTCAAGAACAGTTTACCAGGTGACTGACTGTACCAAGTAAATCAACTAATTCTCCTCATCACCGCTCTCACTATCCCGATCAGATTTTTTTTGTTGTTGTTGTTTGTTTTTTTCCCCCCTTCTTCCTGGAAAGTGTTGTGAAAATCTGAGCAAGTTTTCAAAAGCTTCTGAGAAGTATTTCCTATACTGTAAGAAGTAACCTCAAAACACTATCCAATATAACAGTACTTCATCAGAACTCAATAATTTTGCCATCACTATCCTGGATAGTGGCTAGGTACTTCTCCCCTTCTTGCTTTTTTAGAGAATGAAACTCCACTGTCTCCCACCATTCAGCAGCGTACCTGACATCCATGCAGTGGAGGGATGGTCACTGGCATCTGAAAACACAGTACGAATGGCTAGATTATGTTTTCTGCCCTGTCCATCATAATCCCTAGATTTCTTACTATGAAAGAACAAGGATAAGCAGAGAGAATCAGTCAATGACAGTGCAAATGCATCTCCCCTGTGATCATAATGACATAGTATCTAAATCTGTTCATCACTGACTGCATAGGTGCATTAAAAATATGCACAGCTGTGTCTTTCACACTACCACTAGCAAGATACTCCCCCTGTATTTGCTACATGAGATGATACCAATTTGCATTTATATTTTGATTACATCTGACTGAATTCTATAATGTTCGGCAATTTGCAATGGATGAAATCTGACACCATCAAAATAAGTGGGAGCTTTGCCACTGACTTCAACAACGATGTGATTTCATCCCAAGTGCTCTGATAAGCAGAGCTCTGAAGAAACAGAGGACCACAGCTTTTCTAAACTGCACGATTTTGAATCAGAATAACCTTGCTGAAGTCTACTCTTACTAGCATAAATCTGTAGAATTCCCCAAACCATTGTTATACCTCAGTTAAAGTTTATTGCATTACAGTTGAACGATATTTCACTGCTATGACTTCTTATAATGTGTAGTATCATAGATTCCAAGTGCTGCTGTGGGTTCCTCTTATACCTCCAGCCCCTCTGCCGTTGCATCTACCACACTTTGCAAGTTTTCTTTTCAAAGATCTTGGATGATTTTGCATTCAATGCAGTTGAGGAAATGGCAGAGAGCAATATCAGTTTTTCATTAACTAAAATCCTGTGCCCCTGAAGCCATCGATATACTACAGTCATGTTGCTCTCCTCATACCTGCTTGCAGAGTTCCAGGTTAACTAACTTATTTTTAGAACATGTCTGAAGCATGCTACCCTGATGTATTATCAGCCACCATGTAGATCCAACACAGTTTTGAGTAGCTACACAGATCCTTTGGGATCCTGAGCCCAAGGTCAGACAGACTAAAAGCACTCTTGGAACATTTCTGTTTAACTAAGAATTAAAAAAAGATTAAGCTTGATAGCCAGCATCTCATGCATCTTACGCTCCAGTAGAAGAGAAGGTTGACAGGCTTTTTCAGGAATATGTTCTTCAGTAATATGCTGGAATTCCACCTGCTATCAGTTTACCTACCCAAGAGAAGGGATCACATAGTATCTGTTACCAGCTTTCAAGAGTACAAACTTCCACAAATTCCCCTCTGCCATCCCCTTTATTGATATATATGTCATACACACACACACACACACACACACACACACACACACACACTCCCATTCTCTCATCTTCCCTTACTGTGCTCTTCAGCAGTGCCTTTGGCAAAGGAAAACGACTTGAATGGTTTTAAGTTCTGCTTTGTTTTGCTTTTTTATCCTCAGAAGAGCTCTTCCCTACACAAACAGACCCTCTGGAAGAGCACCACCCTAATTGCCCCAGGCAGATAGATCCACTCAAGCTTAATGCCTTGCAATTGTTGGCCTTATGACTGAATCTACTTGTCAGAGAGAGAGCAGAAACTGTCTGCTCTCTGACAGCCCAAGACATCACCTCTGAAATCCAATATATACACCACATTCTGAGACTCGAATCAATAATTGCCATCAAGCATCCACTACCATGTTGCACTGAGAAGCTCACCTTAACACCCAAGACTTCTGTCCCCAAGAGAATACTGCTAATTCAGAAGTCAGCCAGGTTCAGCCACAGGTCTAATTATTCCTCCTACAATGAGTGCCCCAAATTGCACCCACCACCCTGTTGCCTTCCCCTACCAGGACTCCCTGACATTCCTTCCATCGCCCCTCAGTGTCGACTAACCTAAGTAATTCTGAATCATTTACTGTCCCCTTTTTCAGTGCATGCATGAAAATTGAATGCACTGTCATAAGGACCACAGGGATCCCCACTATTAGCCTTTTCCCAAATCTAAATCTGATTTTCTGTCACTTGGCCAGGCTTCTGTCCTGAGCTGTGAGGTAAAAACACCATGAAGCTTCAAATCTCCTGGAATATTTAATAAAGTGGTAGTTAGTTACTGTGGAAGAGTTTAAAAACTGATTAGAAGCAGAAACTGGACATCTGCTGGCACAGCAGTGCCTAAGTAAAGATCAAACAACTTTTTCAACATAGTTTGGCAACATCATGGACAAAATTTTCTTCATTAATAAAAAAGTCAGACTTTCAGCTTTTTCATAGCTTTTGGGCACGTAAGGATCATGTTACAGTCACAGAAGGCATGCAGCACTTTCCCGTAAGTCACAGTGTCAATCCCATTCCTGCAAGATGTTACACAGAGGAAGAGTAGGCAGAAGGGCTGCCCTGTATCAGACTGAAAGGTCAGCATCTTCCCAGGAAGCTGCACTGCGTTCATTTATGTTGGAACAGCTCCTGGAATAGTTACTAGGACTGCTGTTATCTCCCATGTGAATTCTTATTCTGAAATAAAACCATTTAAATGGGATACTGGTATAAAAACAGCAACATAAATAAACCAGTACAACTGTATTGTTTCATTTCCTTGAGAGGCCTTTAAAATGACAAAAGCCTTCTTGTCCTCCAGAAGACAAGAAGCTGGTGTCATTTTTTTTAATACATTATATACACAGAATATCTCTGTTTGGACACTTAGACATGTAGAGAATGCCTACTTGAAAAAAGCTTCACCAGCTCAAACTCAATACACAGAACAGATGTATTCTATTCAGTAAGGAATATAAATATGTTTTTCTAGTTAAGAAAATACCATGTCAAACACACTTCTCTCGCAGGCAGCAAACGCATAGAAACCGAGGTACCTAATAGGGCTGGGACATCAGGGAAAAGCCTATCTAGAGAATAAGCTTGTTTATGAAAATAAAAATCTCACCGAGTATCTCAACTAAGTTGGAGAGAAAATTAGGACAGCGGAAAAAAACACCGTGTTTTTTTTTCCCCCTAAACAAATGGCTTCATCTTTCAAACAAGCACAGGAGATGCCGGGGGGGCTGGTGACAATCACCACTGATGCGAATGATGGGATGTGTCAAGGAGAGAGAAATGTCATGTGGGAAACGTAATTAACCACTACAGAAGGGGGGCCGATACCTCCCCACGTACTCACACGCCAAATAGCAAAGTCCCAAATTGATTAGTACAGCTCCTATCCGCTCATGTGCTGTTTGATATTCTTGTACCAGACATTTATAAACATATCAGCCTCTCTTGGAGCACTGTAGCATTCCAGTTACTTCCAGTCCAGGTACAGTCACTGCTTATTTTACCTAAAGACACTTAACCTAATGGGAAAGGGACACAAGCTGATCAATTGTTCCAAATTTGTTCAAGTTAATCTGCAATACATTAGTTTCTTTCCTCATCAGGATACCTAAAAAGGAAAAATGTGCCCAGGGCCCTGAAACTGAAGGGATGTAACAGCTTTTTAGATTTAGCTGATGTTACCCACCCATTAACGATGTCAGGTCAAATAAGCATCTTTATACAGTAACAACGGAGTGATACTGCATTTTCTGTATTAAAAACCGTTGGCCAGGTTTTCTGACGCAGATCTAACAGGTGTGTAGACAGACACAAACGTAGTATGCTGTTTTGTATCTGTTCAAAACTATCTGATGTTCACAGGGCATAGTTGAGAGTGACATTCTCGTATTTCCAGGGTGAAAGAAGAAAGGGCGGAGAAGGGGGTTTAAGAAAAAGAAATGATACTGAACTTTTAGTGAGTTAGCTGGAGGTGTGGGGAGAAGTTTTCCCCAAGATACTGGAATCATAAAGGCAGGCACATAAAGCAGACACGTGCTGACATGACCTTATTGAAGAAGCTAAGGCAAGGACCCAGTGGCATTCCATTGCAAGTGTGCATCTGATAGTTGTCACAAGCTCTGTAATCCCTTGCCCTAAGCCAGTTTCCAGGCAGACCCACAGAAACTTAACAGGTTTAGTAAAATCATCAGCTCCAGCATCACAAGAGGATTAGTTGCCATCATCCTCTCTCTGCTTCCCCTTCTTGATATACTGAAGAAAAATAAGGTCTGAATGATCTCCTGAATTCCCCAGCAGGTAAGCAAGCCCTGAAGTCACCATAATACTGGTGCACTAAAATACCTACCAACTTCCTCACTGTCAGCTTTATTAACCCATTATGTCCCTAATGCTGCTAAAATTTCAGTGCAGAGGATGCAATACATTTCCCCCCACGGTTTCTTTTGGCTGGACTGAACTCCATCCAAAAAGATATCCCCAGTCAATTATCCTTACTATTAATCTCAGAGATATGCAGAAAAATATCTTTTTTCTTTTACTAGACACTGTACAATATACAGAAGGGGACATGCCTCACATTCCACAAGTTTACAATCTAAATAATTATAAAGGAAAAGGCTTGTTCAGAGATACCCAAAACCCAGGAACTGACCCAGATTTTTCAATTTCTACTAAAGCACTTGAGGCATATTTTCACCCTTGAAGTTCCTCCCTCCTCAAGAGGGCCTCATGCTCCATGCGCACCAGAACACTACATTTCTCTTACTGAACCAAAGTCAGATTCGCATGTCAGTCATTTCCTAGACACCCCTACAAAAAGTACTGGCCCAGTGAGACGCACATTGCAGCAGCACAGACGCTGCAGAGGTGATGCTCCAACACAGAGCAGCTCAGACTGATGAAGGCTGTGGGTCTCAGCGCCGAATTGCCTCCTCAGTGGCACGTAATGGCAGGTATAAGGAAGGGGAAATCATGCATAGCCACTTTCAAATGTCATGCAAGTAGGCTCCACTAGCACAATGAAAAAATAACTCAGACAAAATCTCTTCTAAAAAGGTGCCTATAGTTTTCAACTCTGAAGAAAAACCTGTGTAGAAATTACCTAAAATGCTCTTCAAATGCTTCAGTGCTCACGTAAATGGGGTAAAGGTGCACTGCTTAGAAACATCAATACACTGCTATTTAATCCCTATTCCTTTCTTTTTTTCTTTTTTTTTTTTTTCTCCCATTTAAATAGAGACCTTTGACTATTTTTTCTGCAGTCTCTCTCCTCCTTCTCTTACCTTACCGCTTCTCTATCCATGGTAGTTGATTCCTTTCAGGTAAGGACCACTTATTTGTGGTCATATTCATTTTTAAATAATGCAGGGGAAAAACGACTATAAATAATGCCCTTGTAAATATATTTGCCAAGAAACTGATTACATGCATCCATGAAACATGCATCCAGCCATAAAAACTAGCTCTAGAAAATGACCCAAGAAGCTTGAAGAGATATATACAATCTAAAATATATAGATTTTAAATCGTATAAGATCTAATTGCTTTGTTCAAATTCTGCACAATTACATTACTTGCCGTCTTTTGGGCAACTTGTTATTCAGTGGACATAAATGTGAGAAATTGCATGCCGAAATGCTGCATGTTCTGACAAGACCACAAGCAAATATACAGTCCCCAAAGGTTCAGGGGCCTTTGCATACAATCCTATTAATCGCTAGAGGAAGGCAACCATATGGCAAGACAATAGTGTGCTCAGTGAGTGCACGGTGGGAAATATGTAGGTGACTGGGAACTTTATAAAGGACAAAGGGAAAGAAGACAGAAGCTGCTAAATCTATAGATTATTCATTAGAAATTCAGTTATAGACTGCTGCATTTCTAATTACTGAGGTTCATTAAAGAACATGGCTTTTTCTAGATAAACTAGAAAACTTTCATCCTTATCATTAAAAGAATAATTGAAATCTTTGTTTCCATTAAAGTTTAGATGACTTTAAATATCTTCCTTCAAGACTATAACAGCATGTAATTTAATGCTTACATAAGCAACAGAATACAAATGACATGTTTGGTACTTGACAGACAATATAGCTGCATGCTACATACAGCCTCCGTTACACACCTGAAGATGAAAACTTACCAGGCTGTTGTGCTCGAGCCATTTGCTCCGGGTATGGGAGCATTTGGGTTGCAGTTATGTACATTTTTTCTGGCACAAGTGAGAGTTCAGGCATCCTTCAAGCCCTCCCATTCCATTCATTCCTATCCCTGCTCAAAAAAACCAGTTGGGCTTGTATGGCTTTCTGTGGGTTCAACTGGGAAGCCATATTTAAGCCAAAAAAAAAAAAAAAAAAAAAAAAAAAAAAAACCCTTCAACAAAAAGATAGTTTTCTTTAATGGTTACATCTAGTTTAGATCACATCCTTGACTCAGGTCATTATGCAGGCCCATAAGCAATGTGGTGCAAACACAACTGAAGAGGAGGCAGCAGCAGAAGTGAGCATGCATTGCTGCCATATCAAAGGCACAGCAACCCATGCCCTGAGCAGGTAGGTAGACAACGCCATCCTTTCCTCTTGGCACACTTTCTCAGAGCAGACGAGTTCCCTCCTACACCTCCATAGCACCATTCCCAGCCATAACAAGTTCCCAGGCCAAGAGCTGGACCTCACAGAACCCGCGCAGGCACAAGTGCAATTTTATCAGTGCTCCAGCACGTCACAGACTCACTGTGATGCCCTTGGATACGTGCAATAGTGGGAGCAAACAAACACAAAGATCTTATAAAAGCTTTCAGTACAACTTTTTGTATTTGGATTAGAGAAAAAAATATGAATACAGAGGAAATAAAATGTGTACCCCACACCTTAGTTTACCTCAAGTTCAGCTTCAGTCCTTGGGCTCCCACGGGAGTAGGCTGAATGATGCTTGTCTAGGAGGCATGCGGCTCACCAAGCACTGCTAACGGGTTGCTTTCATTCACAAAAGTCCGTGATTCAGCAGGGCTGTAACACTGACTGTAACTCACAGGAAACATTCAAAGGGACACAGGGCACCAAGCTTACCATAAAACCTAACAGACCTTACCGGCCTGGTGTTAAAGGCTGTCAAACAGATCCCATGGCCGCTCAGACTATCTAGCTCATCTTCCAAGCCTTACTGTTTGGCTTCTTGTCATACCTGACGCTTGATTAAATTTAAGCTTCTTGTACAAGGAACAGAGAGGACAGATTTCTCTCTTGTTGCCTGTTACTGCACCTCCTGGCACCTTCTCCAAGGTGAGCAGCCCCAAGGCAGTCTCTTCAGTCACCCCACCTTTTCCTTGAAGCACTGAGCCCCAGACCTGCCACAACAACCCAGCCTGGGTCTTGGGAACAGTACGAAGCAGACGGACGATGCCAGGTGACCCGCAGGCAGCGCAGCCAGGGCGACTGCTGTTTTTCCTCACAACAGGGAATTTTGATTTCTGTGAAAACAGCATTCTCAACAACAGCACTGCTGACTCATGTTCAGCTTGTGACACACTACAAATCTAGATCCTTTTTTGCAAGCCTTCCGCACAAATCCAAGTGATTGTTCCTACGTTTGTCTTCAATGAATCACAAATTTTTATTTAATTATTTATTTTTAAGATTACTTCTCTGATGCACCCTCCAACATATTTATAACCCGTCCCAGCTTCACATCATCCACAGGCTTAATAAGCACACTCCCTACTGCATCATCCAAATCATTATGAAAGCAAAAATACTGAACAGAACTGATCTCAGGACAGACCCTTCCCAAGCTGCACCCAGTACATTATCAGTCTTATTTTCAAAAATGTATGAGATAAGTAATCCCTCAACACCACTATCTAGCCAGGTTTGCATCCAACACCCACCAGTAGTTCCACAGCAAGACAATAGAGACAAGATGTGTAACAGCAGTATCTCCTTTATCCATAAAGGATATTAACCAAGTGCAGAAAAAATTAGATTGGCTTGACATAAGGCTGTACTACCAAGCTACAATGACTAAGTTGGTTATGAAGATAACTTCATAAGCCGAAAATTTAGGAGAGACAAATGGCCAAAGTAAGGCAGCTCAGCCCAAACTAGCTCACAGCATATCCTGAAGTCTCCCACAAGCAGCCTGGAACACGCAGGCACTTTGGCCCACCCTTGGCCTTACTGTATAGAGATGCCACCTGATCAACTCTCTCATCTTCTGTTCTTCAAGCAATTGGTGGAGAAGGGCTGTATCGAAAAGTTTACTGTCACTGCTCTGGAATAAATGTTGGAGTCCCTTTTCAAGGAAAGGGATGAATTAATTATGCAAGTCTAAACCTGAAGTTCAACCATCTAATCCCTCTACCTGCAACATCACCTCTGACTCCAAGGGCAGAAAAGCTTGGTGCAAGCCTCAGTCATACATTTGCAATGCTGCTCATTATTTCTTTCCATAAGCAGCATGCAAACTTAAACATAAGACAAAAAAAAAAAAAAAAAACCAAACCATTGCAAGCAGATTTAAAGAAGAAAAGTAGTGTCAGCAAGCTACTTTTAAAGCTTTATACGATTCTTTCCCAGAGAAGTGGAGCTCACACGGGTTTTAGTGGAATACTGTAGTTAGGTCCTGGCAAGTCTTTCTCTATTTCAGCATAATACAGTAAACTCAGATTCATATCCTGTGCTCAAGTCTAAACACACAAATATTCAATGCAGGAAGCCTAAATGTCTACGCATATGCAGGACCAGAGCTGAATTTCTGGAAATTCAGATAGCTTGCTACGTCCCAATAGACAGAATGTCTTATAGTCCTAGGAACTACTCACCTCGTTGATATTCACTCATTACTTCATACAAAATGGGAGTAATCTTTTTCTTTCATATCCAATAATGAATATTTATAAATAATTTAAAAATTGAAAACAATATTAAATCTTACAGACTGCATGGGCTAGACAGAGACTAAATGTGACATTTGCAGATTGGTGATGAGCTCTGGTTTCCTGACAGCACTAGTGCCTCATAACTGCTTATCTCAAATGCAAACATTTCCTCTCTGCTTGAAAGGAACATAGTTTCTAATACCATTGCTTTACCACATCACATTGTCTTGTCTTTTGGCCTAAGGCATGCCTTTAGTCCCAACTGAAAACACAGAAATAGCAAGATGAGCCAACTGATCCAGTTTCCAGCAGAGGAACAAAACCGGCAAGAAATGAAGTACCCCCAAATTGGTTTGGGTTATGTCTGCATCGCAGCATGATTCCTCCTCCACTTGGGAATCTCATTCCTTCTCTGTCCAATCAAATTTTTGGATGGGCATGTGGCCCCAGATGCTGCCTTCAGAGCCCCTGCTTGGGGAATGGAGGGTGGCTTTGCTCCGGAGTCCACAAACCTGTTCCCCCATGCTTGCTACCGCAGGATCTGAGCCCCCTTGCAGAATGGAAAAACCTCTGAATCTGTTCAGTGTGTTAACCTTATTTCAGGAGCCCTTTTCAAGTTGTTACTTGCATGGAAATCACTGTGCTCCCTTGTCATCAGCAAGACTCTTTGCTGTTCTGATGTTTTTCCCCCTTTGTTCTCTTTTTGTTTCAGTGAGTTAAGCTTATCTTTTGCTTTTGTTTCCCTACAGTAGTAAAACTCCATTAGGATGCTTGGCAGACAATTTAAGCTACTGTGACAATCATCTTTGAAAAGGGATTCGGCTTTCATAAACCCTTTCTACATGACTAAATATTCATTTCTGAGCTAGAGGCAGGCAAAGCTTCTGCCCTTATCCCTATCTAACTCATGATTTTAAAGCTACTTAAAAAAGAGAAGCAGCAGCTGTTTGCAGAGGAATTGGGGTGGGGGGGGTGTTTGTTTTTTTGTTTTTGTTGTTTTGTTTTCCACAAGATGTGCACAGTACGCCCCCCTCAGCAACACTTCAAAGATTTCTTTGTTATTTTCCGCTCCTTTTTCTTTTTGGAAAAGGGATAAAGCAATACAAGAAGATACAAATCTGCAGGGTCCGCTCCATGCTTACCTCCCAGTGTACAGGACAGCCCAGACTTTCACAAACAGTGAACAGTCACATGAGGAATTTTTGCTGGTGGGTATTTTTATGCAGAAATAATACTTTTTTTTTTTTTTTTTAAACTTTCCCCTTCAGGTTTTGAACCTTACTGGGTGACATTTTTTAAGCTTTTCTCCAAAGCTCAAAGGATCAAGGGATCTATTTTAACAAAACAAAACAAAAAGAAAAGAAAAGAAAAACAACCCACACACAAATAGAAAAGACCCAGGAAAACTTCCCATATAATCTCACATCTCCAGGAACTAGGTCTTTCAGGGAGGCAGTACTACAGGATTCTGATTAAATATCAGAAGAGCTGGTACAACCAATACAAAGAATTCAAGTCACAGTAGATCATTAAATCCTGGACCAGCTTTCTGCATGTCCCTCTGTCCTGTTCACCCACGAGGAACCATTCTGTACTGACCCAAGGGAGAAGAGCTGTGTGGCACCATAAACATGACACCAGGGACCTCCCAGGACAGCATGCAGCAGTTTTGGCACCAAGGGTGGCCCAAACTTGTCTCCATGACTGAGAATGAAGCAGCAGCAACACATGGCAAATAAAACTGAACACAGAACCAGCAGAGACTTAGCTGGACATAGCAGGGTGGTGCAGGCAAAACAGAAATGTGTTGAATTCCTACTGGTAGCTTATACTAGAGAAGACAGAAAGCTTCGTTTACTGCTGCACACAGTTGGCTGCTTGCACACCAGGCCTTTTCTCAAACAGAGAGGCAGTTGTGGAGTATTGATGGGGTGGACAACAGGAGAGAAACAAAACCAACAGCAACAGCTTCTACCAAGCTAGAGACCTAGGGCAGCAGATAAGGATGTACCAGAGTGGTGAGAGGGGATGGAAGGGTTCTTGAAATTTGGGTCCCACACAGTTTAACTTAGGAGGCGCACTACTTAAAAAGGAAAAAAATACATAGGTTAACCCTACATCAGAAAGAGTAATGAAACAAAAAGATCACCATTAAAATAACGCTTCATTATACAATCACCAAGAATTCCTCATCATGGGGGGAAAAAAAATGTCTATACTGAAACATTAAATTTGCAATGAAAAAACACAGAAAGGTCATCTGTTTTCTCTCCTAGTAGCTTTTTTGTAAGACTTTGCCACCAATTTTTTTTTCCTAGCAGTTTTCTATTAGTAATTTCATTAGTGGATAAAACACATTCTTAAAAATCAAAGCTCACAAGCACTGCCCCCAGACCAGATTTCCACCAGGTTTTGCATGGCCACAGAGACACTCAGGTGGAGTGTCCCCCCCAAGGAGCTATTAATCTACTTCGAAAGGAAAGGTAATAGGCGAGGATACCAGAGGGGAGCAGGAACAGAGGGCCACATCATGAGTTATTTAAGTGCTCAGTGTAGGTGAAGGGAGGGGGAAGGGGGAGGAGAAGGTAAAGACTTGCTGAAAACTTTTGGCAGTGTTGGCTGGAGGTTTAGATTCAACAGCTGATGAATTAGGAAGGGCAGAGGCACAGGTCACAAAAAAAGCCTCAACATATTTTGGTACAAACCCATTTGAGGTGATGGCTTCTACAAAAAAAACAGCTCCATAATTAGAGTGGAATTTATCCTGTGCTGTAAGTTTACAGAGCTGTTTCACAAAATTTCAGTAGATGTCACTGGACAGTGCACACTGATTGCTCAAAACCTCAGTAACTTTAAGTTTCTACATATTTATTCAGCCATTCTTTCTCCCTGGAGTGAATATTATCCTGTCTTAAAGGTTTGATGTGAAATCAAACAGCCTGTTGTTTGGCTTTGCTTTGGTCTGCTTTTTAAGACTGCTATTTCTCAAAAAGCCATTTCAAAACACAAATATACCGAGGCATCTAAATATAACCGACCCAACTTGGACATAAGTTCTCCTCACATCTGTCATCTCTCCCTCAGATCTTTTTAAATTGCACCTACTGGGTAATAAACTATGCTCTCCCGCTGTACAAAGGCGCTTCTGCTTTCTTCCCCCAGTTTGGCAAGAGGATCAGCCATAAGCTGTACAAAGCCTATCTGCTGAGTGTATGCTACATCATCGCTCCAGCAAACACTTGGGTTAGTCAAACTCAAAACTATGTTTAAATTCCCTTCAGAAAGTCCCTTCAATGTCATGGTTTTCTGGGCTAATTCTAACCAGCAGCACAGGGCGCTGGCAGCCAGCTGCACAAATCCACCGATGCTCCTGGCTCAGGGAGAAACAAGCAGTTGGGAGCACCCCTGCACTCAGGGCCCGCAGTCTGAAGTGCCGAACTTGTGCAGCTGGCAAGGTCCTGAGCAAAGCCAAATCCTCACCTTCCAGGTGACCTGAGCTTCTCAGCAACTAGCTTTCCCGTTGCTTTTAACATGCTAACTTCTGAAGCATCAATACAATGCACAAGAACGTGTGCTTTCTGCTGTCCACAGGAGATCTCTCAAAACAAAAAGAAACAAACAGACAAAAAATAGTTAAAAAAAGCAACAAAGCAAACCTGGGAGCATGACAACTCACTGCTGGCCCTATAAAGCTGTTTCTGATGCACCAGCATATCAAACATTAATAAAAAAACTGGGACAAAACTGAACCACAGCCTGAAATTTCCCATTCTTGCCCAGTATCACTACATGTTTCATAGCCCAAATCCCACTCTGACATGGAGTTGAGCCAGCAGCTTCAAGGCTGTTACCAGAGATGAGAAAGTTAAGCTTTCTTATTTGCAGAGCCATTTTATCAATTGATTTGTGGCAGTACATCATATACTGCTTAATATTAATATAATGCCTCAAAACTGTTTCTGTAATACTCTCATTTGTTGTATAAGTGTGCTAAATGCATGGAAAAAGCAGTCTAAGTATTCTCATTGCTTACTAGTACTCCGTGCCAAATAAGTTTTCCTACAAGCATTGACATAAAAATTCTTCACAGTTTTGTTGAAGTAATCTAGTAAAAATCATACCAGTTTTTCATTATTTTTGATTCAAATGAAGAAGCCTTAACACTTGAATCTAAGTTGCTCAACATTTACAGATGCTAAACAGTTCTTGATTAAGCTCACTTAATGAGCTCATTAAGGTCAAGCAACACTATCAGGGATCTGAAAAAAACTGAGAAATGCAATGCTGTCCACTTCTGTTGGAAAGCCCTGTGATTATCATCTGAAAAACTACCATGGTTACAATGCATTGCACCACAAATGGTCTGCTTACTGGAGAGCCTTTGTAACTGGTGATCTAAGGGAGGTAAGATACAATGAATGGTCTGGGTTACTTTTCTGGAGGATATTCGAGAAGAAAGAGGACAAAAACCCCACTCTTTTACCATGGCACCTGCTTCAGCCCTGTACAGGCGTGCTATTGGAATTCTGGTTTTGGATTAAGATAAGGTTTAATTTAGGATTGGGGAATAGTCTGCTTTAAAAATACTTTGTTTAAATTCAAAAGACAATGTTTCAAAACTTGCCTGCTTTGACATCTCTTCCAGTTTAACCAAATCTACTGAATCAGAGATTTTTTCTGGGAAGGGTTTTTTGTCTGTCCCTGCTGCCACCACCACCACCATCCCCAACCCCCCAAACAATTCAGAATTTCTATTAGTTTCAGCCAAGATAAATAGATAGTCTTCAGAAGAAAAAAAGTTTTCTTCAAGTCTTTTTGATCTAACAAAAGATGTACGCATTGTATCAGCACCTACTTGCAATGACTGATGTGTCTGAGCCACTGATTCCAGTTCAAGGGTATGCAGAAAGAACAATGTGCTTACTGGTACATTTTATTGTTTCCTGCAGTGTTGTTAGCGAGATGACTGCCAGACTTGTTTGCTCATGGCAGTATGTAGCTTTTTGCTGACAATTGTCTATATACACCTCCATTAACAGGAATAATTAATAGGTGGTAAGACAACCAGTTTCAATCCTGGAAGTCTAATAGTAAAGTGAAAAATATTACTAGACTCTATCCTGTTGTCCAGTGAAGAGTAACTGTGGTTAGCAACAAAGACAAGCAATTTTCTTATATAACCAAGATATTTTTCCAGGACAAAAAGTCCTGTGGCCTATTGCAGTGTGCTCCTGCCATGCACTCTCTTTCATCAGGTATCTCAGGGCTTTATAGAAGAACCAAGTAAAACAAAATCCCACACAAACAAAAAACTTTGTTCCTTTGCTTTTCCTCAGAAGTCTTTTTGTTCACTCTAAGTTAACAGTTCATTACTAGCCAGAAGTGGTTGCTTGATAAGAGACCGACATTAAAACACACCCACACAGTAGAACATAAAGCAATAACGTTAATTATTCTTTTTTCCAACAGCTAAAAATATAAAACAATAGAAAAAGATTAGCCGCTCTTTTTAAATTTAGTTTCTTTCATTTCCCCTCTTTCTACTTACACCTCAGAAATAAAGGTATTACGGCAAAGAGGTGACATTTGACTCTACACAGGTTTTCTAGAATATTAGAAATTCTAGGTCATGAATTACTTAACATAACTTCAATGATCATACAAGGTGCATTCTATTTTTCATGTTCTTAAGAAGAAGCACTTGGAGTATATTGGAACAGTCCCATCCTGCAGGTTTTTGCTTTAGAACTTCCATGTTTCCCTGCTCATGTAGAAGTAAGGAAGGCTTTATGTACAGGTGACTTTTAGCATAAGCCGATGAGGTCCAAAATGGTCCTTTTCAGAACTGGAGCCATGCTTCCTCCTCCCTCCAACAATCAAGCATACAAAGATGCAGTTTTAAGGAAGACAGATAGTGAATGAACTTAACTCAAATTTAACTACACAATTACAACATTCACCTGGAGACTACCAGTTTAAAACTACTTTCTGGCAGATGTGGATCTCCTACTTGCCAAGCAATTGCCCTTATACTACTGAGCTACAGAATATTCAAAAGGTAGACTGTCACAAAGCTATTCACTTTGCCTAACGAATGCTTGCAAAAGCATGTGCTGGAGCTCTAGCATCATCCTGTTTTGCCACAACCAGAAAACAGTTAAGTATCAGCATATGGAGTTACTCTTGTTTGCTCACTTGTTCTCAGTTAATACATACTAAATATTTGTATAAAATATTTAAATATCCATTGGATCAGAAAAAGGCTCAATTGCCTGGTGCTTAGAGAATTTGCCAGGGGCAGAAAAAGGGGAAGAGGAAGGAACTCAAGTTCCAAGTTCTACAAAAATGATTACCTAAATAAAGCAGAGTGGAATAGCTTGAGTAGAAAGCAACTAACAAAGAGCTAACCTGGAAGAGCAGAAGACACATTTGGTAGGCTTGAAATAGTTCACATCCCTGGAAATCTACTATGGCAATCCAGGTTTTCTATCAATGTGCTAACTCACGCCACCTTCACCCAGACAAGTTGATGATTTCATCCCAATAAATAAAAACAAACAAACAGACACCTGACAAAATACAAAACATTTCTTGTCCCTCTGACATTAAGAGACCTGGAAATCATGCATAACCCAGATGGAAGTTGTGCCAAATCACCACAGCTAGTGAAATCTGCCGAAGCTAAAATGCTATCCTATATAGGCTTCCTGCAACCCGATGAGATACCACATATACATATGACGGGATGCTGTAATGACAACACAAACAGAATGAGAGATGAGCAAAATGAAGAGTCGAGTGCCCAAACTGCTTTGCAGTGCCATCTTGCAGAAGAAAAGAGACAGCTTTCGATGCTCTCGAAGAAAAGGGACAGCTTTCGATGCTCATGATTTTGCTAACAGGCAAGAAGAGAACAAGGACAAACCATATACACTTGGACAAAAACCACTATCTTTGCTAGAAAAATGGTATATTTTTCATTTCAGATGGCCTATTTCTGAAAGTAACTATTTAAGTGATAACGTGATTATGCTACTGCTTGTTATCTGATATAGAAGACCTGCCCATATGACAAGTTGTTATACAGAAATGCAACAGCACAGACCACTTCAAACAATATTTTGGAGTTTTATAAACTAAGTAACCACGTATAACAATAATAACCATTAGAAAGATAGAGAAAAGAATCTTGATAGCTTCTCCTGTATTTGCTCAGTTACCCGTGACACCATGTAAAGCACTGAAACTACTATTTGTCCAACAGAACAAGAAAGAGGACTAGATGAAAAGTTAAGTATTTTTTAAAAACAGAGCTAAATTATTTGGCTTGCCAAGACATATGAGGGAGGGGGCAACTTCCTTTGGGACCAGACTGGTGGGGAAACACTTCACTCTTCAAATTAAGCCCAATTGTACTTTGCATTCACTTTGTCTCTACTCGCAGTGCAGTTGCTTACTACCCCTTGAACGCTCAGGCAGCTATGAGGCTTCTGCATGAGATGCAATGGACAGTACTGGTGGGTACTAGGACTTGCATCAGCATACAGGCACTACTACCTTTATTATTTTATTATTATACAGACACTTTATTATTTATTACACCATAATGCCAAGGTGTACATCACCAGAGCCATGTTCAGAAGACACTCTACATCCCCACAGCGCTCCAGCTGCTGGAGCATACATCTCCTGTACTAAACCACAGGGAGCAGCTGCACTTAGCACTCTGGTTACTCACAATCTCTCAAGCTTATGCCATAGAAGACTCTCTTCCAAAAAGAGGTCACTGGCACTGTAGATGACAGGGGATTTTCCCCTGCTATGCTACAGCAAGCCCTCAATCCAGGCACAAAGGAAAAAACAGAAGATATGCAAAATCTGGCAAGAAACAACTTTAGCATGTCTTTCAGCCTCCAAATTCTTGTTATTCTATCAGGAGAATGCAGCCATTAATGTTGCATTGAACAGTCACTGGTGCCCCAAGGAAGACTTTGAAAAAACATTCTATTTAAAGACAAGCCTGCTAATGTGTCATCCACAATATGCCTTCTTACTCCTTGGAAATTTGCATGAGAACAGGATTGTTATTGCTCTGAAGTTCTGGTGTTCCTGTTGTTTATTTCACACTGGAAGAGGCATATTATCCACTCTGGGGGATTAGCCCTATCAACCTTGTATACCCAGGCACCCACCAATAAATAAATAAATAAATAAATAGATAAATAGGGAGTTTTAGGTGCCATCCCACTGCAGCTTCAGCTCATGTTCCTGAAATCCCAGTTTTAGTAGCAGGGAAGCTCACATGCCAGAGGAAACAGACGCTATAAAAGCTAATAAAAACAAACATAAATAACATTTTGTCACCATTATTTAAGGTTTGTGATTATGTGAGTAACTCAATAGGAGCAGATACATTTCTAACAAGAGAAAAGCACCAACACAAAATACATACAATGAAACGAAATTGGCAAGGCAGATTTAATGCCAGCTCAGACAAGAGGGTAACAGACCACCATTTAAAGCCAATATTTCCAATGCACATGATTTCTTTATTACTGTATGCTGCCGCACTGAAAGTTCTAGCTTCATGGGGGAAGAGAACGAAAGTACCAGGAGGATTTAAGGGGAGCTGAGAGGACAGCAATAATTTACCTAAGTGTGATAGGAATGCAATGAAAATGCATGGAAGCTTCCGGTTAGTGCTGACCTATTTCATTTTCACTCACGTTACACATTAACTTCTCTGCATTTTCAAAGACATACATTTACAACAAAAAGAACTGCAGAAGGGTTTATTGTTTAAGGCTTCATTTGAAACAGACTGATCTGCAATGTCAGTGCAGCTGCCTCATATGCAGCATCGCATCCTAAAAATTGTTATGACATTTCTCTTTAGACATGAATCAGCAGACTAACAGATGTCTCATTCACACCATGTTTGAGTTTCAGTTTTACTAATGAAATTAATTTAGGGCCAAATTGCATCTTGAGTCACACACAGAACTCTTGTTGACTTGCATGTCAGCCAAATACGTGCATGGGAGAATGGAAATCCGACCTTAATTTTAATTTGATCTTTGTAACAGATTGCTAATTTAGAGAGACAGATTGTGATGTCCCTTACTTGTGCTACATAGTATCTTACATCACAAATAATCCCACTGAATGCAGCAAGTTTTCTGGAGTACGATACACTTCCAGGAGACTCAAGATCTCAACCTGGCTGTTACCAGTGCAGACTGCATCTGAATCTGAAGAGGTACCAGCACACAGCCTTCCAAGCTCTTTTTCTCTTGGAGCAAAGAAGTGTGCAGTCCTGGGAAGACCTGCTGTGCTGTTGCTGGGCTTTGTCATGCAGCAGTACAGGCAGTGGTCCTTAGAAAGGGCGAGCAATGAAGCAGCAGCAGCAGGGAAGTTTGCTCTTCAGGTTGCTCACAGTCTTTTGTAGGCAGATATAAGCTTGCCTGGACCACAGGCTGTGCAGTCACATTGGCCAAACCAGACTTAATCTCTTCGGCCAAAAATCCACTGTGTTAACTGCATGTTCACAGCTACCTCTTAGAGGTCATTGTATAGCTACATCTGTTTGAAGTGGAGCATGAATTCACATCTGCCTGCAAACACACTCTCAGTCCATGGCTGAAGTCATTTCTAGAAACAGAGCTACTTCATGAGAAGCAAGCCAATGTACTGAGTTTTCTAAAATGTCCCAGTTTTCTCAAGGGGATGACCAAACCATGCCCTTAACATGTCTGCTAAGGAGTAAATAAGAAAAGATAACATAAATCATACTGGATGTTATACCAATGTTGTAACACATTATAACATTCCCTTCACCTCAATTATTTTCTGTAACTTGGTAGAGAAGAAAGTTCTCTGCAAGTGACACTAAAGTGACTACCACTGTCGGCAGAATATTGAACAGTCCCCACATGACTGACTTCAGAACCCCAATCACATTCCTTTTCATCGTGCTCCAAGCACACAGCCACATTTGGAAGTCCCGTACGGTTTCTAGCAGTGACAGATTTTTGTCTGGAATCAGAACTGTTTTCACTTTTTTTTTTTTTTTAAAATCAAACTCAACTTTACAGTTAACTTTAAGGACCCAGTCATACCAAAAGCTGGTCACATTCCAACAAAATGGAAAACATATTCCTTAACAGGCAGGATACAACGAGAGCTGAGGACAATTTCTTATTTGAAAAAAAAAGCACTGAGGGCAACAGGTTGTACCTACAGATAGAACTGAAGATAAGAAGTAAGTAAAGTACAAGGTCAGTGACCTCCATGCATTCAGCATCTTAAGTGTCCAGCTTTCTCAGGAATGGCTCTTTTTGCATAAGCTGACAACCCGATGTTGTTTCCATACTTTCACAGTAGGCCTACTCTTCCTGCGTTTCCTTCCCATCTAGTTGATGGCCAATGTTTACTCAGAGTGGAGATACGTAGCTCCTGTTCTGGCAAACTATGAAAATCTGTACCAAAAATCTAATACTGACATCAGCAACATTCAGAGTCATTCTTGATTCACTTACCCATCGGCTTTGGCTGACTGACTAGCGTTATTACTCTGGCTATACATTCAGTTATTCTGTCACCTGAAGAGATCACTGAACCATACTTAGTACTCCTTTTCCATAATATTCTCAAGTTGAATTCAACTATAACAACATGATAGATAACCAAAAGCCAATGGCACCTTGCATTTGTGGTCAGGTTATCCATTTCACCAGCACATCCATTTCTGCTACCATTACATAGTTTAAGATGCAGAACATATTGTATGGCATTTGCCTTCCAGTTACTTTGTCATAGGCTATTTCCCTAAGTATACTTGTTTTTTTTCCTGGTTTTGCCTTTTTTTAAAAAAAAAAAACACTTTAGAAAATTGTTCTTTATGCTACTTCACAAGATGGGAATCTATGCTTTGGTAGCCTATAGGCTGTATTACTACACCATGCAATTTAAGAATACCAAGCCAGAAGAAGAAAAATATACAGAAAAATCCCAGGAGCAAGAAAAACTTAATCTGGCACAAGAACTGCTACAGATTCCCACATGTGCCCAGTCTGTCTAGTGTTTTTGTTGCACCTCTTCCTCTCCAGTCTCTCTTTCACATACTACAACCTTCACTTTGGTTTCTTGTCCTGTTTCCCAATACATTTTGAATCATTGCATTTATATTTAAAATCAGTCTTCAAATGCTTCCAACATAACTTAATGACCTCTTAATTTAGGAGGCACACAGAGCATAAGGCGCACCTCTACCTGATAACCCAGAACTCTGACAGAAGGTCAGGACTTGAGAGGGTCCGAGCAGCTACTGTCTCAAATTTTTCTCTTCCTTGGTCTATGATAGTTTAGAAGTGAGGCAAGATTTTGTGTTTGCTTATGAACTTTTAAATAATATGAAATAGCTTTCATATAATTTTGAGCAAAAGGAGTTGAGAGTAGTGTTATTTTCTCAGCTGTACCTGGGCAGACTCAAAGACATAACATCCGGTTATAAGACATTAGCTGATACTGTCTGCCTGTAACTTGCTTGGACTTTACGTCACGCTTCAGACATTATGCACACCTCACAGAAACGCAAAGTACAAACACAGAGCCTGCTTAAAAAAAATACATATAGTTACACATAGATGCCTATTCTGACTATATAAAGTCAAATCCTTGAAGTGTTCACACTGAAGCCTAAGCACTGTCCAGATCAGTGAAAGGTGTTTCTCTTTAGAAACTCCAAGAGAAACGGAGAATGAATTTTCACATTTAGCCAGTTTTAGGGACATCACAAGCAAAATTAATAAATTAGGTGAAATATTCACAAGTGATATACCTGAAATATAACTCCTCACATGAGCTGCACCAAAACTTCAGCCAAGTCCATCCTGCCACGAGCATCCTGAGGACACTGTTTGGGACTGAATACACTTCAGGCTGAAAGCTTTTCTAGCTGGGTGGAAAGGAGCTGTAATTATAGAGCAAATAGCTTTAAGTCCTAAGTAGAACCCTGTCTAAGGCACAAATAGCTCACTACAACAAGACTGCACAGATGCAAGAGACCTGCAACATCAAAGATCTTGCCACATTATGTCACAGTCAATTAATTATTTCTCTCACCTATTTTTAAACATGTGCTTCATGTAACTACAACTGCCTCACCCCAATAATTGCTGTTCATTACTGCTGATTTCTAGCACAGAAGTTTGATCTTTATCACCAACAAGGGAGCACAGTTTACTAGGGGATGGATTCCTCTCAAATTACAGATATAGTTCTGCTCCAGAAGGGTGTTTGGGGAAGCAGACAAGTGGCTGTGACAGCAGTAAGCTGGAAACTCCCCGGTGAAATGAGCCAGGTATTGTGCTACAGAATCCACTTAAAAATCACAAATACAGCTTTATGGCCATAGCAAAAGCTAATAGGTTGGCTTCTAATACATATTTGAGATACAGCTGTGCCAGTTTGGTTCTTTACATTGTTCCATATGCACAAAAACAAGAGTTTATAAAAAGAATTGGGACTGTTAGCCACACTGCTTCCCTAAGCCAAGAGCAGGAATATTTTTACACTGTATCCATAATGTATGATCTGGTTGTAAAAGCCAGAAGAGACATTGCTGCATTGTAAGCTCTAAACTGTAACATACCCGTTTGTCTGAAGTCCCATGCATATGCTGTAAACAGTTTCAAAGTGTGCCCAATAAAAGTTAAATTTTCATTTACAGTTTAATTTTGTTAACAAATCATGATTTACTGTATCTGTTAAACATACTATACTACTCCCTTTCAAATATTATAGAAACTAAAAAACAAGTTTAATTAACTTTGTCATATGAATTAGAGTTGTTCTAAAACTTCCCTCTTCAAAGTACTAACATTTCAAGTAATACATATTCCTTCAGAAGTAGGCCAGTTTGAATTTAATATGCACCAAATAAATATTCCCTCAATTAGATGTGTGCAAGTAAAAAGCTTTATGTTATGGCTTATAGCAATTTCAGATAAAGAGCTTGTGTGATGGAGTGAATCCAGCTAAGAAATGATTGCAGTAGTGCAACATATTTTTAGCACAGGACACCAATCATCTCAAAAATACTTCTGAAAATTTTTGCGATTTTGAGATCACGCTAAGTTTTGAGCAAGACTACCATGCTTAATAGATTTCACAAATTGCTCCTAAAAAATTAATAAAGCAAATTAAGGGTCCTTGTAATGAATCATGCAACTTCTCATTTGGCAGAATTACACCCTTTTTCTCGTTGTGGAAGAGCCATAATCTAACTTCTACTATAAGACACAAGGCTGATAAAGGGGTGTGTGTGTGTGTGTGTGTGTGTGTGTAAATCACCCATTGCAGTGATATAACTTCTACATTATCACTATTCTGATACTCTCAATAAAATATCCACCCATCAATTTGACTGAAATCTAAGCCTGTCTTCTTCATGACTACCGAGGAATACCATTGTTACTGCTGCAGAACAGCCTTACTAGAGACTTTTTTGATTTAAGGGTGCAAGTTCAAAGAATACTTAGGAAAGAATCTACAAAAAAAAAAGTATAATCTACAACTGAATCTGAGACTTTTCATGTATCAATCCCCATCAAACTCCCTTCTATATTACATCTTAGAGCTAAATGCTGGCTATAGTACACCAGATAACATTTTGGCTAAGTTTACCTCCAGCAAAGATTACAAGTTATCTTTGTCTGAAGTGTTGGTGCCTCTGTAAATAAGAAATCACTTGTTCAAGAAGTTACACAGTCTCTGTTGTGCACATACCCAAAGGTCAGCAAGACTGCAGTTACTTAGGGCACGTGCAGGTACCTGTACAGTGACAGCATGGCTAGCCTGGGCAGGCAGCACTACAGGCCACTGAAATAAGCAGTGGTTCCAGTTTCTTGTCAATAATCTACAGGCATTGCCAAAAATGAGATCCTTAGGTGGAAAAAGTGTCTACATGAGAAAAAAGGCAATGGCAGAATCCTCCAAAGATCAATAATGGTCTTTTCTAGAACAGGAAGTTATTCAAAAGAACAGTGACTACTTCGTCAAGCCATAAGAGTCAATATTCGGCCTGCTGACTTCAGCAAAAAGATACTCATATTTACATGAAAAGAGATCAGGCTGTCCTCAGCCAGCACAGCCTTTGACAGGCAGCTGCTGCAGGGAGCAACTGGGCAACTATTCCCAGCCAATGCCTTAACTGCTGTGGGAGATAGAAAACATCTGGACAGATGTGACTGATCAAAAAGACAGGGGAAAAAAACACACTGTACCTCTTTGTTCTCCTTTTTTTTTTCTCCAAGATCTGTTATGCTGGCCCAGATCATCTTCCCCCTGCAAGAGCTAGTACCAATTTTGCATGGGGAAAATAAAGCACTGAGACAATGCAGCCTTCAACTGGTTATTTGAAGATGTGCGTTGCTGACTGTCAAAGCACCCCTTCATTTTTATCTTAGTTCTGCTTTCAAAGCAATCACATGAAGCCTGAAAGATAATTAGCACTCTATATACTGGAGTATGACATCAAACAAGTGCTAATATTCTGTGTTTCCCCCTAAGACAGTTGGGAGAGAACCACAGTTCTGTAAACTAGCAACAGGAAAAATAAATAAATTACAAAAACAAAAACACACATGTCAACAGGATTAGCTGTAATAAATTGAGGAAATCATTTAGTACTGTCAGTCCTGTACTAGAGCATGGAACAAGTCTGTAACCTACTCAGGGACTGCAGACCCCCGCATTTCTCACTGGAATGCCAGCAGATGCTGTGATGTTGGGCAGGGGGAACTGCTATCAAAGTCACCCCAAGTTTATGGAGGTATCACTGGTGGTAAATGTTCCTAAAGCACACAGCTACCAATACGGCTTCTCACTTCTAAAGGGCTGAATTTGTTCTTCCTGTAGTACCTTTCTGAATTCGCAGTTAACGCCGTTTCTTCAAACATCAAGAAACCTTTTGACACAGCATCTAGTGCTAGGTTTGAACACATCAGTGGAACAGCTGAAGTGAAAATGACAAGTGGCTTTGGCATTACTTTGGACCAGGACTTCTGGGTAAAGGCAGAAGATGAATTTCTGGCAATGCTTTTCAGTCTTTTCAGTCCTTTGTTCTGGGGGATCATTGCCTGTTATTAGCCTAATTCAAAAAATTCAGCTTTGTCTCATTTACTCTTAAATGATTTAAAATTCATCTTATAAATGGAGTATAGTCTGCTGTGATTCAGAGCTGCAAGTCTACTTCTACGACAGTAAGAAAGATATGACACTAAGTTCAATCTTAGGCCTGCTCGTAGCTTCACTTTTTGTAAATTATTTACCATCTGTTCACAGTACTGTCTATTTAGACGATGATGATTCAGCCATCCATGCCAGGAGTTACAAGTAGAGAAGCTGTACCAGGAAGTGAGACCGATTTCCACTTCAAGTATTATTGCTTTGTGGGTGCTGCCAGCAAATATAGATGCAAGGCATTTCCCAAAAACTTTTCTGAACCTTGATTCAGGGAACAGTCAAAAATTTGTACACCTGTCAGCTAGGTTCACTGAGCAGCAAGGTACATGCAGGCCTTCAGGAGGGACTCGCAAAGCAGACAGGATAGAGACCTGTGCAGACCAGCACAGAGAGGTCACAGGTTAACATATAGGGAGCTACAGAGAAGAATGTGCAAAGATGGATCATGAGACACCTGACAAGCAAGTAGCAGAGCAGAAGTGACAAGAGACCTCGGAAAGCCTGGCAAGTGAAGCTAAATGGAGAGGGCCACAGTGATGTATAGCTTTCAAGAGTGACAAAAAGTATTCATCAGATACAACAACAGGATGAGAAGTTTACAGGGAGTTTCTAAGAAAGGAGTTTCATAGACAAGTCGGTTAGTGGAAGTGTTTTGAATGGACCAACAGCAGTAATGAGTATGAGTGAGAAGACAGATTACTTAATATATATTAATCAGAACAGGCTAGCTCAGAAAAGCCTGAACAAGGTAATACCCTGGAGAAAAGGAGGAAATTCAGAATAACTTGCCCAGCGTGGTCCTGAGCCAAAGGAAGTGGCGAGACTCCTGTAACACTAAACACACTACTTTCACTGAGAAGGTATTTCTAAGGCATTTTACAGAAACAAGCCAATACACAAGACTGAAAAGCAGCTTAGCAGAGGACAGAGAGACTTTTACAAGTCATCTGCACAGAGATATTATAGCTTCAGCTATCATTGATTCAGTAATGAAATGACAAAATTACCTAAAGATCAAGGTGAAGAGCAAAGAGCTCAAGAACAAAGCCTTAAGGAACAACCTCTTCCCTCAAAATCACTGGTGAAAGTACCAACTGAAAACGGCAGCATCTCATCGCTTACAAGAGGAAAAGAATCAAGAACCAAGCACTTGGCCATTCAAAACAATTACCACACATTTAACTAGCAAATTTAGATGCTTAGCACTTTCAAGCACAGCAAAACATATGACTACAGCTGTCCTCTCTGCCCTCAAAAAAATCCCCACACCAAACACAGCATAAACAGCTGACCTCTAAACACTCAAAACACCCTTCCTCCTGGAGGCACTACCCAGCTTTATAATGTGATGTCTCCTTTCCCTTTGCCTAGTTACAGTATGTTATTACTAATCCCACTATTATTAATCCCACGTAGGGAGCACAACAACAACAGCTCAGAGCCTGATAAAAGGAGATAACACATATCCCCCGAAACACAGCATAATTTTCTCAGGGATTTGAGCTTATTTATCAGGCATCCTTATCCTACTTGGGACATGGCTACATCTGCTGTGTATTGCAGATCTGACTTTTGTGCTGAAGTGTGTCTATTGATTGCTGCAAATTTTTACATTTAAATAAAACTCTTTTAGAATTGTTCTTCCATGTCCTAATTATTGAGCAGACAACAAAGGACATTTCTAAGCAAAGGCACATCATCCTGTCCATACATTATAGATCACGGTTATCAACACCGTCCCAGATTTTCTACAGGAAAAGAAGCATCCTCATGCAAGGAATCATTCCCACTCCAATATGAAAAGGAGACATATCAAGCAGCCTCTTACAAGCTTCATAGATTCCTACTGTTGAATACCAACACGCAGGCACACACACACGCTTCCTCTCTAAAAGCACCGACAGAGAGATGTATCAGGAGTCTACATGCACAAAGAAATTGACAAGTTACAAAGTTGTAATTGCATTGATGAACTGCTGCATATTCTAAATTCCTTGGGGACACTGAGTAAACAATGAGATGTGTGTAAAAACAAGGAACTCTACCTTGGTGGAAAGCAAGAAAGTCACTACCAGCAAGATATTAAGCTCACAGCCCCATTTAACAACCACCATCTGAAATAAAGCACAAAGAATATTCTTTCCCCACATCTAAAAAATAAGGAGAAGTTGAAAGAGACACTGAAAATGCAGATAACTCGATAAAGTTCTAAGAGCAGCCTGCCACGGGCAAGAATCAAGCACCCATGTAAACAAAAAAGGCCAATAAATACAAGTATATTGACAGTACTTCCTGAATAGGGGAAAATAGCTGGAGTCTTAACCAAAATCATGCCTTGAGTTAGTGGCCTGTTGCCACCCAAAACCCATCAGCTGAGAATCAGAGAAGCAAGTTGGTTTGGTACGAGATGCTGTTCTCATTTATGAAATGTTGATATCAGTACCAAAGTTCATAAAAATTAGCTATGGATGATGATATCCAATTTTGCCTATGTGGTGCCCAAGCTGTGCAAGGTTCATCCTAAAATACAGATGAAGGTATTTCCTGTCTCCATCAGCATATAATCCAGACACTGCATGTCTAATGTGGGCAGAACACACATGAAACCATGTAGTTCCTCACTCACAGGCCATCTGAAATACTCTAAGATAACTCAACAGGGCTCCAGAGGCTACTCCAGAAGGACCAGGATATCCCATAGGTCCTGAGTCAGATTTGCTGACCCTGTACTGTTGCTTCAAATACCCTAGAGCATTTCAAAAGGTACTACAGCAGATCTATGCTTATGTAGCAGATTTGTGCCCAGAACGCTGATTAAACAGTGTGAACACACACACACACACACACACTTAAAGACTAGCCTTCCCAAGCAAGTTAAAAGAAACTTAAGAGCAGACCCCTCTCTTCCTTCCAGCCAAACATTCAGCAAGAAGTAGGGAGCCAAGCCTAGGTGATGAGGAGGTTTCAGAGGTTACAACACAGACTCTGAGCTGAGACTGCACCATTCACATCTCTCTGCATGCTGAAGCCGATGTTAACTACAGCATTGCTCTTCAGAAGTTTCTCAACTGAACTGGCTTGATCACCGTTCAGCAAGGACGTGGAGGAGATATTTACTACTTTCAGCATACACAGCTGTTTCTGGGTAGTTTTTTTGTTGTTGTTGTTGGTTGTCTTTCTTTTTAGCTAGAATCACCTTCAGAAGATAGGAAATACACTACAAGAGTAGGCAGGAATATTTACCTTTGCATTAGAGGATTGCCTTGCAGCTCAGTCACAAGCCAGAGCCCTGCTGTGCCAGGTGTGGGAGCACAACAAGCGGCACCCACTTCCTCTCCAGGAATTCACTGACTCCTGGCCAAGGCAGGTCATAACCTGCAAGGCGGACAGGACAAGCTGGAGACTAAACATGCAAACAGGTTAAGAGGTATTGGGAGGAGGAGGAAACAATAAGGTGAACAGCATCTAACAAAAGAAAAAAAAATAAATACCAAGAAGAAAAACTCATAGTAGCGAGTGCTGAAATCTATTTCTGATCTTATTCAAAGCATGACAAATATTCTCAAGGGAAATAACAGTTCCTGACACCACACCCACACATCATTATGTGAAAGTTTTAGCATTTTCTGGCTGCTCAAAGTCATTCCAGTTTTAAAGAAACACAACCTGGAAAACTCAAAACAAGTTGGAAGATTCTTGCGCTATTCGTGCTCTTGCAGCCCCAGCCAATTCCCCTGTTTCAGTTATGTTGCCCTAATTTCCAATGTCCACTGCTGGACAAGACGGAAATACTGCTCCAAACAGATGGTCTACGAATACCACTAAATGAAAGAGAGCACCTAGACTGTAAATGGATATCTGACTTTTGCATTTTGTAGTACTGTTTTAACCATAGCAACGATAACAATAAAATGTTTTGTGACTACAAAACAAGCCAACGGCAGTGACACCCTTTGGTAGGGAGCCAGACAGGTTTCAAAAGCTCAGCCCATAATCCTCTGAGCTTTACTTTCCTGCAATAACCAGGCAGCAACCACTTGTACTACAAATTGACCCAGCAGTCCAGCCTATTTCACAGATCATAGGACACCAGAACTTTTTAAGTGTCACGTCTCGCATCAGTCTGCTAAGGTGTAACATTTTCAAAAGCAGCCAGTAACTGAAGACAAGACGACCCTCCTCTGCCTACAGCATCTAAACTTCCCATGCGTAAATCCCCCCCCCCAATACAACAGCAAGCCTCTCCACCTTTAACAAGTGCCTTATGTACTCAAAGAATGTGTTGTGTCCCCTTTATAGAAGGACAGGAGAGGAAAGAAAATGCAGGCAAGAAAGTACTCATGGGCCTTGACCTGCCAAGGACACCCACTGCTCCTCAGTACAGGGTCAAGTTGTCCTATGACAGAGCAGGGCATCCTCAGCTCATCTCCACCAGCCACCCCACTAAATACAGTAGTCTAGTCTACAGAACCAAGTTACACTGTATTTGCTGTTGCATTTTCATCCAGATGCATGCCTTTTCATTGAGAAGCACGTAAAAGAACACCCTGGGGAAAATTCAGAGTTGATATGTTGGAAGCCATTGCTTAAAAAAAGTAAATGATCAGAGAGATGTTGTGATACTGGCATCAGCACGGTTCTATGCACAGATGAAGCAGACTAAGTGCTCTTCTCCAATTTCATCTACTCTCTACCACCTGAAAGATAAAAGTTTCAACATGCTGTGCTTAGACTTGAAATCCACTCTAAACAAACAAAAACACTCCATTCTAAAAAGGAAGAAGTTAATGCATCAAAATAGTACGAATTAAGTTAGATTTTATACCAAATAACTTGCATATAAATAAAGCTAACTTTGTCTCCTGTTAGCATATAGTCTCTGAATACTTCATCACTGATGAAAATGGAAACAACTTAAAAATCCCATGCACATGGTAACAAGTCTTCGCAGCCTACTCACAGAACACACCCACAGACTTGAGCTCTTCTTTGAAAAAATTGATATAAAGCTCAAACTGAGAATTAAGCATCAAGTTTTAAGGAGGAAAGAAAACCATCATTCTTGTTTGGGTATTTTGTTTGTTTGCTTGTTCTTTTTGTTTTGTTTTTATTTTTATTTGTTTTAAAGGAAGCATTAATGCCCAAAAGCAATGGTTAAGTTCCAAGTAAAGAAAACAGTGTTTTTTAAAGGCAGAGTTATGCTAAAGAATCTGAGTTGCATATCATGCAATCATGCTAAGGTACAATGATAGTCTGTTGAAATCTAAAGGAAGTAGTGGTAAATACACTTTGGACAGGACAATCTCCTTGCTTTTTCTCTATTGCTAGAGAGAGTTTCTTCTTATATGGGTCACTTTTGCTCCACTGAGTCACAAAATAAAGCTTCCCATTTTACTTCTTACTAAAAGCGAGAGCAAAACCTCCAGAATCTAGTTCTGAACCTTCTTCTGCAGTGTTTCCCACTCTTGCCACGTCTTTCTACAGCAATTAACTACAACCAAATAGCATTCCTTATTTTTTTTTTTTCTTAATCTAGGTATGCAGGGGTTTTTTCATTCACAGAGGCAGAGTCCAAAATAATCATAACATCTACTCTAAATGCAAGATGCTGGTTTGGGGAGGCGGAGGTTGACTGGGGGAGGACACCCACCCCACTCCCCTACACTCTTCCTCTCCATGCACACACTGCTTATTGTATCAACTTGAAAACTTGTGCTATTAGTAATTTAAGCAGGTCAGATTTTTCAAACATACTCCACCTCACTTGAAAACAATCATTTTTTACTTTGGGAAAGCTATCCAAAGTTGTAGCCAGCTTTCCTGCTGGGCTAATATATTCCATGTGGAAACCCAAACCACCAAAGTTCATGCTTAGTGGCACGCGTTGCCAGCTGCATTAAAGCTAGAATGTAGAATGCCTGCACACACTGCAATCCAGTTTTTCAAGTGCAGCACAAGCACAGCTTAAGAACAGTGGTAGCTGCAGGGTTTTCAGCACATTTGAAGTGCAGTCTCCAGATATTTCAGAAAGCATCTGTATTTCTGGAACTAACATAGTTTTTGATGCAGTCTTAACTTCTAACTCAAGAACTGAAAGAAAATTACTTTTTTTTTTTTTAATTTAAAGTGGAAAATGTGTTGCTGCTGGCACATATCTGGAATCTCTGCCCGATGCTGGCTACAGCAAACGCCAACCAAGATTCCAGATGGGCTGCTGAGTGTTTTTAGTTTTTAAAAAACATGGCAGCCAATGCACCCATCTGGCTGCATATAGAAGTGAAGGAAAAGAGATCAAGTTCTACTCCTGTAATTGAGATTGATAAATTGGGTGCTAAAATTGTGCACAGCAGAGAAGAGATATAAATGTATATACAGAAAGAAGAGCAAGTACAATTTATCTGCATCATTAGATTATTACCATTGAGTGACTGCTACCATGTTACACACGCAGAAACTTCAGACTGCTCAATCAATGTTCATATGTGAACAAGGTTTTCTGAACATTTGTACTGGTATTTTAACATAGTTTAAAGCAAAGATTAGACACTTAGATGTGCAAAGTTCCTACACCAAGAACAAAGCAGCAGATAGTACAGGTTTCTGAATTTATGCTGCAAGAGAAATCAGAGGTGAAATTATTTTTGTACCTTGTGTTATTTTCCAATAGTAATAAGGGAATGAGATTTTTGGGTTTTGTTTTGCTTTTAATTTTAAGCCAGCTTACATTTACTTTATGCAGCTACAAGCAAATCCAAAAAGCGCACAACAGTAGAAAGCCCAGCACACCTAGCCAATAGCATATTAACTCAATGGCACAACAGATGAAACCAAAGACCTCAAACCATATAGCTTTGTATCCACAGCAGTAATTCTCAAGAACGGCCAGATATTTCACATGTGGCCACCATAAAAAAAAGCACTGAGCATATTTTGTCATTAATGTAGGCTCTGTGTACTCTCTATTGCAAGATATTGGAAAACTAAGTTCCCCAAAGGTAAGGAGGGTGAGGTCTAAAGTAGACAGCAGGTCAACATCCACTTGCAGTATGTTAAACAAGGTCACTGTCCTGACTGAACCCACAGATTTTTCTATCAGTTTTACCAGGAAGTACACAGAAAAAAAAATTTTATTGATTTTTTTTTGCCTAATTCTATTCCCATGTAATGGTGATGTAAAAGTTACTCCAACTTCAGCAGAGTATCTTCTAATTTAGAGTGGCATAAGAAACAAGGCAAGCGAGAACGACAAAGTTCTCTGGAGGAACACAGGTTAAGCATATTCTTGGAGAGGTCTCTCTGGGTCCAAGTTCACCATGAAGGCCTGTGACTACCAGAACATCACGTTCCTTCAGCTTCTGTGCAAGACAATTGCTGGGTGACAGTTTAAATTACATGGAGTTTGCTTGCTCTTCTCCTCTCCTTGGAACATTTCCTTGCAACATTAATGGGGAAGGGAGGAAGGAACAGCAACCAAGATACAGAAGGAACAAGCCCAGCCGTATTTGTGGGAGTTCTGCCATCCAGTCTGATGGAGCCAGAATTTCATGCACTGTCTCATTCTATTAACATTAAAGAAATTGTGAGTACGGATTTACCCAAGAGGACATCTCATTCAAACTGTTAGATAACTGGCATCTTCTAAACAGTCAGGCAGATGTTCCCACAAGCACATGTCCTTTGCATCCTAAAGAACAGAGCCATTTTATGCAGCATCCCTTGAAGCACTAACAGAGAGGCTCTGGTCATACTTTTACCAAGAACCAAATGGTTTTCTCACAAAAATGGCAGCCTGCTTTGACAGAGATTCACTTCTATCAGTAAAGGACTATTCTCTTTTCTTTACTTTGTTAAAAAGCTATAAGTGCCAAAAAGGAAATGAAATCCTGGATTCATTCAAGATAGTAACAAACCCTCCTTTTTATATCACTTCTTTCATCTAATAAACACCTAATGACTAAAAGTAATACAAAAATTTCCTAGAACCATTAAAATCAGAACCAAGACAAATACTTGAGTGATAAGTAAAAATAACAATGTGATCAACTCCAGTTGGGAATTCTGCTTTACAGTTCAGGGTCTTTTGTTTGCTATTTCATCTCAGCTGTAAGCATTACATCAATTACCAGGTCTGTAACCTGTTCCATCTCTACCTGCCTTGTCCTAGAGTTCAGTAAAGGACAAAGGGAATATGGTCTGTTGTATTTCACTTGAACACAAAGGTTTTGTGTTTTCTTCTTTTAAAGAGTATTGCTTGTTAACTAGAATTCCAGACTACTAAATACAGACTGTTGCTGTATAAACAGAGACAAAGGAATGCTGAGTCTACTGTCATTGTGACAAGTGAAAACATCCTGCTTAGTTCTGACTGTCAGACCCAGACCTGTATAGCTGTACACAGCCAAAGCTCAGCAGCCGTATTTAAGTCACATTCGCAGCCTTCTCAGAACTCCTCCAGACAAAATGACATTGGAACCCACTGTACTCAGCCAGTTAATTTTTTTCTATGTTAACAATATTTTAATATACTTTATCTTCAGCTAGGTCAGGGCACTAACAATCCCTTGTAAGTAGATATTATTTCCAGGAATTTCAGCAGATCTTGGTAAGACACACTTCAGTATCCATATTTATCCAAGATGAAAATGGATTCAATCTAGCATCTCTGGGCCTTCTCCACTTTGAGGTTACAAACGGACATATAGAGATGCAGATTTTTATTTTTTAATTGATTTTTTAAGTTTCAATAAGCCTTAGCTGCTCCTTTGTAAAGCCACTAGAGAATGACAAGTAGTTCAAAGGTGAGCTAGTAACTTTAAATGAAGCTGCCCTAGAAATAATGGACTTCTGCCCCAAATCATTCCTTTCGCTAAGAGGGTACAGTATTGTATATATAACATAGCTAAGGGTTAGAGATCACCCAAGAAATCTCTGCTGGCACTAGAAACTCATTGCAGCTGTTGCAAACAGCTTAGCTGGTTCTACATAAAAGAAAAATCAATAAAAAATTGTGATGAGGTACAATAATTATACCTGTCACCCTGCTCACCTCCCCGATGTGTATGGCAGGAGGAGGTCAGCAAACTCCTGAAGGAAGAAACACTTTGCTCACTATCTTCTGTGACTGCTTTGCATCTCTCAAAACACCACACTCACACATATGGGAGATACTGGGAGGCCTTTGTGTCACAAAAAAAGAAATGCAACCATCACTGAAGACAAATCTTAAAAGTCTAAGAACAAAAACACACAAAGCAGTCGAGGCAAATAAACCTACTTACGTTTATATGTTAGGAACGCACAGGGCAGAGTGACTCAATTTTGAGAATTTGGATTTCGAAGTTTCGGACTCTCTTCGAAAGAAGAGCCCAGTTTTCAGCCCATTTGACTGTGTAAACTTCTCTACACAAACGCATAATTGTATGAAGTCCTGTTTTTACATATATTAATATATTTACTTCTAGGGCTTAGACACAGGGGCATTGATCTCATTTTCATTACACTGCACTGCTGCCAAAACCTGAAGTTAACTATTATAACAGCAAAGAAAAATATGGTTTCCACAATATCCTGTGGAGTTTAGACATGTTTACATACATGGTATTATCAAATTCATTAGCAGTTGGTGGGCTACTCAAGCTTCGTGAAGCATCTACGAATTACGGTGCAAGGAAACACTAACTCTGTTCCTCAAATACACATTTCTTAACTGTTAATTGTCTAGCAGAAACCTGAAATATTATCAGGAGCAAGCTGAGGAACAGCTGGGCTCTTAGGCTGTTCTTAGTTACTCAGTACATCTCCAGTATTCACATCTCCAGCAGCTAAATCCTGGTATGATATTCAGAGAGTGAGAAAACAGACTCCTCCATACCAGCACTATTACCACAACGATCTGCTTTCCATTGCCTTCATCTCAATGTCGTCATGATACAGATTGCTTGAGTGGGGAAGGATAAATTCAAGCAGGAGGGGATTTTGCTCAGTTACCAGGCAGTTCTCTTTGCTATGGAAATAAGGCAACGGTTTGAGTTCATTACCGTAGTGTTGGTGTTCCATGATAAAAAAATAAAGATAAAGGATATTAAGTAGCAAAAAGAAAGTGTTCTAAATAATGTACATGGTTTATTTTACCCCTCTCATGCAGAAAGCTAACTCTGGTAAAGGATTTTTTTCTTGGTCAGCTCAGCTGCTAGAAGTGCATCCCTCTGCTGCTGGCAGAAGAGCTGCCCCCCAGCGACTGAATAACAAGTCTGGAAAACAAGGGCTTTGTACTCAGGGTGCTCCACAACAGCACTCAATGCTGGTGCTCTGATTGAGAGAGACTCCTCTGCCTGGCCTTTCACTGCCACACAATCCCAACATAATCCCCAAAAGGCATCTGTGGAAAACATACAGCCTCCCTTGGGGTAAGCTGAGAAAGGTCCTTACATAAGGGCAGCAAGCACAGAACTGAAACTGCACAATGAGAGAAACTGAATGAACAGCATGAGCTCGATTTAACAATGCTTTTACAAATCGGAGGCTGAAGAGCTGGAGGCAAAAGAGGCACATATTAGACGACAGGGTCAACACTAGCCTGATAGCAGGCAATTTCACTGTAAGAAAAAAGAAATAAGGAGAACTGTTTTGGAGGTAAGATTTAGTAACGTCTGGATCCTGAACTTAAAAAAGAACAAAATCCTTCTGAGAAGTGAAAGCACAAAATTTGTCCACCAGACACATAGAAAGGAAAAGACTTAACACACATCTAGTCCTTTATGTGATTTATCTTTAACTGATGCTACCAAACTCATGTATCAAGCCATTCATTCACAACTTCAGGAAGCTCCCATATGAAGGGAACTTATTGACATATTAAATATGGTTACAAAGCCAGATAAGAAACATCAGCTCTGCAGCACAGCTTTTGCTCGCAGAAAAGAATTCACACATACACACACGCATACACAAAAATCTGAACAATTAGAGTTACTGACATCACTTACAAATTCTGCTATTCATCATCCCAAATGTTACATTTGGGAGCTGGGGGAGGAAGGAGCCTACAACCAGTCAGATTTAATCATAACATCTGTTAAGAACTCCCCACCTCCGATTTCATTCCAACAAGAAGTAACCTTTAAGCACACCAAAAAAAAGCCACTGTTCAACAAAACCCACTTGAAATACTTAATGTCAAGACATGGATAAATTTAAGAAAAAAGGCTGAGATGTTTCAGTATCTGCATTAAGCTGTTGGAGCAAGTTACATAACGCTTGGGAAACCTATCAATAATCCATCCCAAATACAGGTTGGACACTATCAACTAAAGCAATGAAGAGGTAGAAAGAAACAAGGACAACAGGAGTGCAGAACAATGACTACCCAGGTGGTTATGGCCCCTAGTTGCACTAGTCTTACGCTGACACTTATCCCATGCTTTTTTCCCCTCAACTAGAAAAAAAATCCTGCATGTTGGATTGTCCTAGGAGAAAGGGGAGGAAATGGGTTTAAAATTACAGAGGAAGGAAAGGTCTGCAGACCGAGAACAAGGTTTTTTTTTCCCCCTTCTAAAAAAAACATACAAAGAAGAAAGTATACAGTTCAAAAGTTTCATAATAGCTTGAACTCCACAAGCTTCCTTTCAACCCACTGGAAAGGGATATTCCTTTAACTGAAGCCTTTGACAACAAAACACCTTCAAATTCTGGTCAAATTTCCACTAGACATATATCACGACACATTGAAAGTATGAATTACAGTATTGGATTTTCACGTTAAACCATTAAATGTAGATGGCAACAGTTCCTGTCTTATCTTCAGTTATTTCAGATCAGATGATGATGATGATGATGCAGTCATCACTAGGTTCCAGGTCAAACACCTTCAACCCAAACACAAAGTGTAATTCCACCAGCGCTTGGAAACAATGGAGAACACCTAATGAAGCTAATCCAGATTCATCTCCAAAAGATGTCAGAGGTTCCCCTCAACATCACCACATTAGAATTTTAGTTTAATTTTTGTTGAACAATATGCTTCACAGACTAAAATATTACACTTAACATTTGACACTAATGTGTTCTAACAAAGTTGACACATTAAAAGGATTACACATTTACAGATTACTGAGCAGGTTCCTCCTGGATGTCTGCCCAAAAAAATCCTGCAAATATTCTGGCTCTAGGCTCTCTCAGTTACACCCAGCATTCATCTTGATAGGTTAGTGTAATCGGTTTGCATGCCACAGAATGATCTGAAGCAAGCAATCGGGCTGCTTTTACTAGAGCCAAGCAGAGTTAAAGAACCTGAATAAATTAAAAAGGAGGTTAAACATAAGCTAATTCTATTCACAACACACTGCTGTTTATTCTGGTGCTTTGTCAATTTAGTAATCCAGCAAAACCATATATATGGCTGTTATCGTGTATGTGCAAGCAAGAGATTATTAGGAGGAAAAGGAATTTAAATCGTCTGTAACAACAAACCTTGAACATTCAGAAAAAAGAAAGGAAGAACGGAGAAAGTTAGATAAATTTGGGTTGCAAAACTGAAATCAAGGTTTCATGTTTGCTTAGCTTATTTCAAAGCAATAGAATTTCACATGGTCTGAAGCCAATTTACTGCAGCAGATTTAAATATTAAAAATGCAGTGAGAGAAAAGAAGTCATGCAGTAGAAGGGACTGCATATAAGCCTCCCAAGCTGAAGACTGAAATCTCTCTTAAAGACAGGACTGCATTTCTGAACTAGATTAATCTATATATAACAAATCTCCTGAGGGCTTTCTGCATTTCTATACTTGCTATTTCAAACTTATAGTGTTAATTTGAACTTCTACTTGTTTGGGGAAAAAACAGGAATTTTTAAATAAGTCTTTAATCACATCAGGATACCACCACATGTTCCACCAAGAAATAAGTGTTTCTTTCAAACCTGGTACTTGGGGGGAAAAAAAGTATTGTTTTGTGTTAGTAACTCATATGAGAAAGATTTATGAAATAGTTAAACTCATACACACCCTTCCTGCCTCTCTGGGAAAGGAAGAGTGCATTTATTTATATGTTCCATTCAGAAAGCTGTATTTAAAAGCTATTTTAGGGCTGCAGATTGAAGTGTTCAAGTGGCAACATTGAAGCAATTTGGACAAAAGGGACTTTTTAGCCTGCTATATTTGCATGATACTGTGGTCTTTAAATAAATGCTCAAGTGATGTATTTTCAGAAGATTCACTAGACAACCAATGCACAAGAGGAATGGGAGCACTGAAGAACATACCACCACACCTCAGTCTACTACTAATAAATATTCTACACTACTGGAGTGGAACGCTCCAATGCTTTTTCAAGTTGTGCTGCATTTTAGAAAGCTCATCCTTGACAGATCAAGTTTCTGCTTTTCAGTTATTTTTCTGACCTTATCAGTTGAATTTTGACATACTTACATATTGCTTGAAAAGATGAAATTTCTAAAGGATATATCAGAAGGCATGAAGGAGGAATTTAAAACCTCGGTGTTTCATAAAAATGTCGTCACTGGGAAAACGATTCATTTGTACAATCGGATGCAGTGAACCACTCTCCTTAAACACTGAGTCTTTCCTTCAATGCCTCATCGAGTGATCTGGGCAGATCCAATGATCCTGAGTAACCACATGATTTTCTTTTCTTTCTAAAACATGTGACAAGTTCCAATCTGATGACTTGTGAGCCCTTGGCATTACCTTCGGTTCATGAAAACACCCAAAATCGTGCTTTCCTTATTCATTCCATCACCAGCTTTTCATACCACATCCTTCAAATTTTCAGCATACTGCATCAACCAGATTAAAAGAGGTGTTCAGAAACCAAATTGATAATGACCTGCTTGTACTATTGATCAGCAACTTTTACAACATACTACAGCTGAATGAGAAACAACCACAGAAATTTAACACATTTAGACTTTTGGAGGCAGACATCCTCCCCTGCCTTTCCAGTAGTTAACATTCCCACTGTTCTAGTGCAGCAGTTTGAACAGCTGTGCAACGCACCAGACAAAGAGAAACAGATCCATCTGGAAAAGGATGTATTTCTGGAGGTTCTGGTGTTTCCTTCCACAAGCTGATCAGTGCCCTGACACAGAGACCACTTGTGCCAACGCAGCAAAGAAGACTCCACATGGAGCTAAGAGCAAATAGCCAGCAATAGTCAGAGCAGCAGTGCCTCTAGCAAAACCACAAAGACACACAGGCTGGCAGACACTAAAGAAAGACCATCCATCCGTCCATCCACTTCTTTCCTTCAAGATACAAAACAATCCATTTGCAGTAATAACTACTGGAGTCTGTGTTGATCAGAGGCTAGGTAATCAAATTCAAGACATCAGGATGGTCAACATCATTGGGGAGTTTTTGATTTATTTTTAAATAGTTTTCTTGTTTCCTAGTAGTCCTAAGAAGTTATAAGCAGAGGACTTAATGGTTGCACTAGTTTCCTTCCACAGAAATCTGTTACCTGCCACTGGTTCAAGGACAAAACTTTCAAATGTGCAGCATTCACCCACTACCTCTAGAAGGATAACAGTTACAAAAAAAAAAAAAAAACCACAGAAAAGAAACTGCAGGTAGGACAAGGAGGACAAACACCTGCTTGTATACCTTTCCATGAGGTAGAAAAAAAGTCCTTCCTATCACTTCATCTCTCCTCCAAACCAAGTTTTTTGGAGACCACAGTGAGAACCCTATACTCACGAAAAAGGCTGCAAAAAAAGTGTTTGTGTTTCCTAAAATGCACACTCTCTCTTTCTGTAGTCTCAAAAAACAGCCAATATATCTCTACTCAAATTCTCAGCAGTGTTATCCTGGACTAAGCACAGATTTGTCAAATCAGTACCCAAAAGAAGATATAAGGCCCTACAAGGAACCATTTAGAATTAAACTATTTATAGAGCCTTGACGGCAGTAGTTAACTTCTACCTGGGCTATCATGCGTTTGAAAGCAAAGAGTTTATCAACGAGCAACAGACCACAAACATTTGCTTTCCTGAACTCATTACCCTAACAAAATATGGAAAGGAATGCTTGTCAGACACAGATGACAAAATGTGAAAATCACAACAAAATTCAATCAACCATCTACTGCCAAAAAAAAGCATCATTTCAAATATCACTTTCCTCCAATAATGACAAAAAATGTTGTTTTACGTATACATACAAGTAGGACACTACCATTTAATATCAACGTAAAACCACAGCAGTGACCTGCCAACAGCAAGCTGCCAGTGATTTCACATGCCATTAAATGATTAAAGCTAAGTGTCCACAGGACTCTTGTAAAGATGCAGTTTGACAGGTTTCAGGAAGCAGAACTCAAGATTGCACTGCATATTCAAAAAGGTGTCCATGTGTGCTTTACAAGGTCTCTGCACTCCTATGAACCTTCTCCATTATAAATACAGGCTTTAGATATATTCTCACTTCGAGATAACTTACACAGCTGACTATTTGCAGGGCAAACGACTGCAATCAAACACTAAAGCTTCAAGGAGATTAGAGAGCTGCCAAGGTCTGAACTATATCAACAGCTTGAAGTCAGCTCATTCAATAAAGCTTTGACAGTATTACACTGGCAAAACAAACAAACCGACCGTATTCACATCGGACATAGCTTCCCGGTGCACTAGTTCTTTCTACTCATGTAAGGGGAAAAAAGCATCTGCTCAACTGCCATTCCCAGAGACAGTATGTGATGTTACTGTCACATGAATACTACAGAGTGCTGTTGGGCCAGTACCCAAACTGTTACAAGCCACTGGGGAAACATGGGTTAAGCGTTTGTTTTATTTCAAAACTGAATTTGCCCAGTTTTAGCTATTGCTCCCCTTCCACCCCATCCTCTTTTTCAAGTTAAAATGTCATGCAGAACTAAATCAGATCTCTTACAGAAATCAAAGCATATCATATCATTGTGTTTCAATCAAACTTGAAGCTCCACTGCAGAAAGTCTGACTGCTTCCTATAAACCAGCAATGATCAGCATGAATTGTGTTACTGTCTTTATTCACACTATCATTCACACGGCTTTGTATTTGGTTTGTCCCTCTTCATTCAAAATATTTCTTCTCATGAAGCTTAAATCGGTTGACCGATAATTCCTCACTGACACTTACCTTCCTTCATCAGTTGCTTTTACTGCTACTGCTCTGTTTATAGTTTTTGCCACATTTCTCTCTTTTTTTATTATTTGTGCTTTCTAGTCTGTCTAACCAGGACTTTGAAAACACATTATTGCTTTGTTATACACCTTCCAAAACCAAGTGTTCTTTCCAGAGAGGCATTTTAAATGGTTTCCAACTATACCTGTTTACAATTATTTTCTTCCCAGTCAGTTCTTCATGGCTCTTTAGAAATAATGACTGTTCTAAAGCCTTTGCATATTATGTGTGCACACATACACATATACGCACACTCACTCAACATCCCTAATATAAGTTAACATTTTGTTTGCACATAAACTCGGGAGCTTTCAGATTTGAAATTCATATACAGAACTGGAGATGCTCTCACCAAATTTCCTTTGAAAGGTCTGCATCTACACCAGATATTCAAATTGCTGGAAGCCTGCGTTCTACCTCCTACGGATTTCATAGATCCTGTCTCCCACGTCTTTTTGCTCAAGTTCTAAGAAAAGAAGCTAGACAGAGTACCTCGGCTGTTCTCAAATACCATACAGCACACAAGCATCAATACACAGCATTCAACATCCAGAAATACAGCATTTCTACATAAACTGAATCAGAACTGGACTTAAGGGCGATTTAGGCATCTCTTGGCTTATTAATTTCATATGCAAGAATCTCCTTACTAGAGTGTTAAGAGATTTACATATTGGTGACAAATCTTTATTTTCAGAACTAGAAGAAAACTGCAGGCATCAATAACAAAGTTGGGAGCTGATGAAGCTTTGGCCCCTTAGAAAGTAAAAGCAATATACTGAACAGCCATATTCTCCACAAGCTGTAAGAAGTCATTTTACTTACTGTGTAGAGAACACTTTTGTACTTGGGAAAAGGCAGAATAATCTCCATTTCTATACCTCATTAGTAATCAATTTTCATAGGTCATTAGTAAGCAAAAGGAATGTAAACCGACACCTTGAAAAATTGTTCTGTGTTTAGTAATAAACTTCTATTCCTTTCCAGAGTTGAGGCAAACATGCACAGTATGTAGACTTCAGATTTCCATTTCATGAATTTAACACTAGCATGGCAGAACAAAAATAGGATAGCTTTATTCCTCCATGGAAGAAAATATACTAAGCCTTCACTACAAAACCTATCACTTCTCTATCAGATTTTGGACATTTTAAGCGCTTGGAAACTCACAAAATTGCAATTCTTTCCTCTGGAAATGACAGAGCCTAACAAAACACGTAACCTACATAATATATCATACTTTTCATAAAACCTTTCATTCAGGGCTCTCTGAGCAATTGCCAGGACAACAGGATTAAACTTATGAACATCCCTCCACAGAACAGAAGCATAAAGAGATCGATGTAATAATAGTGCCAGGCATGATTAGTAGATGGTCTCCTGTGGTCCACACATGTCCATCAGGAATTAAAAACAACAAAAAAGCTGAAAAACAGTTTAGAAAAAAATCCATGTTCTTTTTGTAAAAACTTCCCCTCTCCGTGGAACTACTATAGTGTGCATGGATTTATTCAATCCCATGGTGCAAGTGAAGGGCTTTTCAGCAGTAGAGAATACCAAGAATGTTCCCCCATACTCTCCATACAAAGCCAGATGCTTAGCACCATGGGCTCATACATCCACATCAAGAGAAAGCCATCTGCCAGTTCCTGAAGTAGTGAAGGGAGGTACAACTCCACCGCCTTCAGCAGAACCACGCCTGCTTTGGCTGAGGGTAAATTTGATCAATGCTCTGTATGCAGGCTCTGTATTTGAACAGCTGCTTAGTTTAGGCCTATCACCATGTTCATCTAGCAGTTGGAAAGTCAGTTGCCCTTCACTGTAAGGGAACATATATAGACATTTCTCCCTGTCTTCCACTTAATGCACCCAAGCCAACAGAATCAGTGCTGGTAAGAAGTAACACACCAAGCAATCCTGTCACTTCAAGGAAGTGATTCATGGCATATAGTGGTTTTAAAACTGCTCATCTATACCAGCCGAACCAGACAGTTTTTCTTCTACCATTTCCTAGCAGTATTAATTACTATTTTAACATATTTTAATAATAAATTCTCATCTCCCCATCACTTAGAAATAATATTTCTGCTTTTAATGCTCCTCTGAATCCTTAATCTCATCTTCAAGAACATTATCTCTTCCATTAAAATGATGTGTGTGTATATACACACAAATAGTCATTCAATCATTCATTATAATTTTAAGCTTATTACTCTACAGATGCTCCAGAAAGGCTCCTTCCATAGCTGAAATTTTCAGGTAAAGCAGTTTCTTGACAGCACAATACAACACAACCCCTTTGATGAAGCAGCCAAAAAGCTGAAGTCGTTTACTTTCATAACACTGGTTAACATTGGAAGTCTCACTAAGATCAATTTTAATCTGTCATTTATTACTACTTCTAGAACTCTACATGCCTTCAAGAGAATCTACAGTAAACCCTTGCCCTTTTTATCTCCTTCATACCTGAGATCACAAAACTAATATAAGTCACAAGCTTTAAGATATTGCTTTTCCTGTTGACTCAGATTGCTTCCAAGCAGCTTTGCACACAAAGGTATCGCTGCATTACATCACACGGACCTTTTAAACTTTCAGTAAGAGGCAGCAATAATGCATACAAAACAGCTGGAGAACAGGTTTCATTTCAGTGAGACATTTTGGCGATCCTCTTTAGAGGAAAACCTTTGTCTTCCTGTTAATGGATTGCTACCATAAATGTTTCATGAGTATAATGTTTTATGCGGGTGCTAAGTAAGGAAAAGAAAAAATACTTGCTACTTCCAGTAAAATAACTGAACCCTGAGCCACTGAATAAAAGTGCTCAGAACAAATGTCTGCACATACACAGATACACTTTAAAAAAACAGCTTCACTGATCAGCCGGAACATTGCTGGGTTACACTTGAGAATTCCATCTTATTAACACAACTTTATCAAAACACTTCACAGCTGAGCTGTAGCAGTGTGGACCTCCACTGCACCGCAGGAAATTGAAGACAGAAGAAAGCCCACATCAAAACTAAAAAGAAACTTTGTAAGAGTTCTACCTAACAAAATGTGGTAGTAATAGCACGTTGATTTCCACCCCACCCCACCCTTTGCAGCATGTAAAAGAATATTTGTGATGTACAAGCAGCAAATTATTAGAGCAACAAATGCATATTTTGCTAAAATAGATGGGAAACACCAAGTAGTGCAGTCAACTACGGGGCTTCAGAAAGAATTTACTAGTTTTTTTTGTATTTATTTCTTTATTTTAAGAACAATAGTCTACTTGTTTAGTAAGAAACAAGTCACTTTCACTGTTCTGGCTCCAATTCAGTAATGTACTTCAAAAAAATTCAAGAGTTAAACTCATGTTTAAGCATGTTCCCGAGTGAAAATCAAGAGGTGAAAAGCAGCTGTTGAGCCAAAGCACAAGGCCAGAACACAGCTTTAAAAGCAAGGGTACTGACGGCTGCAACATAACACACACACCTAGCCGGACAGAGTACGAACCTGAGACTTGAGATCACGAAGCACCAGGCTCGAGATCACGAAGCACCAGGCTCAACTACATTAGCCAAGAGCTCCTGCTCCACCAGTCAGCAATGTAATGGTTCCATCCACCTTTATTTTGCTGTACCTTGAGTACAAAGTCAAAATGTCGCATTGCCTATCGGCAGGTTTGTGTTACCTGACAGCTCTTAGGGTTTCCATCAATGCCTGCAACAACGCTCCTGAAGAGACACCCACGAACCATGTGCCACATAGGTCAGGTGCCAGCAGCTGTAAAGCCTTTATACAGCACACTGCACTGGGGTGAAATTCAGAAATAACTTTTTAGCCCACCCCTTCCCCCGAGCTTATGTTCATTTAAAGTGCAGATTACATGACAGCCCAGATAATTCCAGACCACTGCTTCACAAGCATGAATTACTGTATCATAAGGAGCAGACTTGTTTAGCAGCCAGTCCTAAATAGCTCTGAAACTTTAGTCCCATTAAGGTTTCTTCAGGATTAAGCACTTGGTTTAGGACACTTGCAGTTGTTCTGTAAAGGGGAAGAGACTGTAGATGGCCCTACATCACACGGGAGAAAGAGAGCACCTGACACAAAAAGAGCCCTGCACAGGGGAAGGCTGAACTTAGATCAAGTTACATCTTACACAGCATACCCATTTGACAGCAGTTCTTAAGCAAAATAAATGATCTTCAGGCTTTATAGGGCACAGGACTGAAATAAGTCTTATACACAAAATAGTTTGGATTAGACTTAATCTATGTGGTTCGCATGGGGGATTCCAGGCATGGAAACCACTGCCATGATATCTAGACTAAGGAAATAAACAGCCTAAGCTTTCACCCGCCAAAAGTATCCATAAATCCCTGAAACTACCACACAAATTCATAAAATAAATCCTAAAATGAATGACTAAAAAAAATAATCACCAAAAAGGATGCTTAAAGCATTGGTAAGTTATACAGATAGACCAAAAATAAGATGAAGTCTCCCACAGAAAATATACTCCATTGGAACTGATGCATAAGATTAAAATGATGCAATAGTATTTTTTAGAGTTATCAGTGGCAAATCAAGCTTTACTTCAACATTTGAAAATTCAGGGGCAATGTTCAGCCATTTCATAGCCAAAACAAGGTTCGTTGATTCTTTCAACACTTATCCTTTAAGCGCTCTTACAAGGACAGACCCAGTACAGGTTTCCTTGAACCAAATGTGACCATTAAAAAGTGACCAACATGTACTGGCATTTACAGCTTTTTCTTTATCGTTGTTCAAAACAGACCAGAAAAAAATGGAACAGAAGAGGAAACTGCCATCCTTCACAACAGAAGGAGAGGGAAGAGTCCTCTCCTTCCATGCCATTTACACGGACATGGCACTGGAAAGCGCTGAAGAGGTCTGCAGTATGCTGAACGTGCACAGAGAATGTCTCTGCCCCAAACAGTTCACACAAATGGGATGTCAGTTACCTGACAACCCTGCAGTTTTCCAAATGACGATATTTAAACAAATGAAACTCCACCCACGGCCCCCTCAGCTGCCTGACTTTCTGCCTTTAGCTTATCAGGATAGCAAAGCCAATTAAAATAAACAGACTTATGATGCTCACAGCCTTTCTGCATCAAGACCATTCATGGAATGCTTAAAAAAAACATACAAAAGCAGTAAGGCCTGTAGCCAAAACAGCTGAAGTTACATTGCAGGAAATATTTAAGCTATTCTGCTCACAATAGGCAGTTTCCTGCCCAGCATTAGCATTCCTCTAGGTGCCTGTTCTCCCCAGGGAGGCCCCACAAGCACTGCATCACAACTGGGCTTCAGAGCATTAAGCCAAGCTTTTTTTTTTTCCCCTCCCCCTCTCTCAGAAAGCTCATACTTTAATCAGTGGCAAGACAAAAACAGGGGCAATATTAACTACAGTAAATCAGTGCTGTTTCTCCCCACACAATTCCTTTTTCTCTTCTGCAGCTTGAGATCAGATTCCTTTACGTGGGCCTGTGTTTAAGCCTTTGCATCCGAACCACTGGCTATATTGATTTTAAATGGAAAAAATTATAATATGGATTATATTTATAAAGCCAGAAGCATTTTTCCTATACACCATAATTACTTCTATTCATACTTTTAAATTATACAGTTTAACAAGGATTATACTCCAGTTAAAATGGAAGGCAGTTTGACTGTGATATTCACTGGTCCAAACACCCATCTACAGCATTAAAACATCACTTTACTGTCACCAGTATTTTCTGACCGTACAAACACAAGCATGTCTTTCTCCCCTCTCTTTCACAGGACGGAAGAAAGGCTTCCAATGGAATCAGACCAAAACAGAAGTTACAAAGCACGTAAAACTGCACCCAGGATTTATATAAGTTCTGCAGTCCCCTGACAGCCCAAATTACAAATTCAGGCTATAGATTTTGGGAAGCCCATGAGAGAGAAGAGGTACACCTACAGCTTACAGGAATACAGGTATGGAACACAGCACCTCAATGTACTGCACATCAGTTTGATCTCAGACTGCAAACTCTTCAGGGCAAGGTCTTCCTTTACCTAGACATTGCGCTAAGCGTCTTGTATGTTTGTTGCACTGCATAAAGTATTCTCAAGATTGATAAAACAAATCCACACGTTTTTAAGAATCCATGTCAAGGTAGATTTTCTTTTTTATTATTCCCTAAATCTCACAAAGAAGCCACTCACTACCCCAACCATTCCGCCCCCATCCCCTGGAAAACAAATCACAGCATCTCTTCCTTCACCTAATGAAGTCTGTGGGAACAGGCTCAAGCTCAGACTTTGCATACTTATTATTTGCCATTAACTATTAACTCCTACTCAGAGTGAACCTACGCTACTTTCACAGTCACCTGCATAAATAAGTTTTGTCAAGCCACAAAACTGCAGAAAAAAGTGAATGAATGACCATTACAAATCCATTTGGGCTACATCATTATCATTTCAGACTACAACCAAATCCCATTTTCCCTTTGCAAATTCAATTCCCATCAATAGCCCCATACATCAGTGGCTGCTCATGTTTGTGGCCTCATTTTTTACATTAAAAAAATTGAAAGATTACTGGTCGTGTATAATAAGCAAACTGCATTTTCAATTCTCAACACATGTGCTTCAGGGAGAAAAAGAAACACAAGGTAAGGGGAAGAAATGCAAATGAATGCACTGCTATCAGCTGTCTATTACCCTAGTGACATTACCATACTTCATATCTCTGGTTGGGTACTTCAGAGGAAAAAAACACTATGTTGTCATTCAAGTAAATTCTTTTATCATTTTACTGAATATTAGTTTACTTCTTAGGTTTCTATTTTATTTACCCAGGGGGCAACAGAACTAAGTGGAGATGTTTCTTTCCACATATATAGTTTTTACCTACTTTGGCAAAATTTTTCCCCAAGAACAAAATAATACATAACGCAAGCTATATTTCAGCTGAAGCACTGCTTTCCAAATGACAGGAAAAAAAAATTTAAAAAAAACCACACATGTTGAAAAGGCTACACAACTCTTTGGTATGCCAAACCTTTTCTGCCCATTCGGCAGAGCATCACAGAGCAATGAAACTTGCAGGAATCAAAACACACAACTTCTTAGAAGAAAATTCTAGTACATCTTTATTACAGCCTGCTCTATGAGCTACCCAGCAGACTGCGTAACTCGCACTAAATCTCAGCATCTGTGCAGCACGGATAACTTGGGCACGCTAGCTGGTCTCTTCTGGTGAGGACTCATCTCACTTGTGATGTGCTGCAATGCAACAAGCCAGCTCTGTGGGGAATTAGAGCAGCCAGGTAATTCCTGCCAATCACTTCGAGGGCCCGTTCTCACACCAACGGACAGAAGATTCAGACAACTCCAATTAGTGCTAATTGTACTTCTCTCCAAGTCCCTCTGCAGCAAGAGATGACAGACTTCATACATGGCTCTTAACATAAGTGGCAACACTAATTTTGTTCACTTCAAAATCCTTTCTGGATGCAATGCTCTAAGCTTGGTAAATAAGTTTACCAAGCTTTCAAGTGGCAGAAGGATCCTCCATTTCCAAGAATTCTCTAAAAATATTTTTCTTTACCTCAGGTGGCATACCTATCTGAACAGGAAATATTCGTTTTGTAAGTTTTCCTGCTACATTTCCCCACATACAATGTTATCAGTCTTAAGAGACCCTGGCAAACTTTTAACAAGAGTAAACAGCAAAGTGTGTGCTGAGAAGTTATGTGCCACCCCACAGCACCCCCCTTTCGAACCCCACGTGGCCCCATACTCTGGTGCTTTACACAGGGCCAAAAGGTCTTTCACCAACAGTGGCAGCATCTGAAGCTGCTCAGAACAGCCTGTGCCCAAAATACCCTCGGGGCACAGCAAAATGGCAGGGCTCCTACTCAGCCCTCGAGCTGTTTCCCTCCAACACCACCACCTTCTCCCCTTGCAGGCTTTTGCTGGACATGCTGCCCGAGGAGCTATGGGGACACTCCCGGACACACCCGTAGGTTGGGTATTTGCCAACAGAAGCTGCACATCCCGGTTCCCCCATCCCTGCACAGGCACAGGCCTGCTCAGCTGTGCGAAGAGCTGCCCGCAGCTTCCTGAAGGGCCACATTGGTTAACCACAGACTGAGAGCACAACAGATCAACAAAATCTTGCAGAGTTAAATTGAGATCAATATGGCATTGTCATGTTCATCAATGGAGAACTTCAAAGGCAACAGTCATTGGGTACAAACAACGCCGCAGTTTTCTCCAGTGAAGTATTTTCACTGTGGGCTTCACAGATGGTGGAAGACAAATATGATTAAAAAGACACTTTGGGAGTAGAGTTTTTATACTGCAATTTCACACCTGTGGTAATTTTACCCAGCTAAACAGCAGAACTCCAACACAACTGCTCTCTCTCCCCCTCCTCACAGGAACAGGTGGAGAAAATATGATGGACAAGGGCTCAAGGGTTGAGATAAGGACAAGAAGGTTGCTCACTAATTACCATCATGGGCAAAACAGACTCAACATAGGGAGATTAATATAATTTATTACTATAACTAGCGAACTAGAGCAGTGAGAAACTAAAAGCAAACTAAAAACACCTTCCCTCTGTCCACCCTCTTCTACCTCCTCCCCCTGAGAGCAGGGCAGTAGAATGGGGGCTGCGGTCAGCCCATATCGCTTCATCTCCACCGCTCCTTCGTGGTCACTCTGCCCCTGCTCCAGTGTGGGGTCCCTCCCATGGAATGCCGTCCTTCCCAAATGGGTCCTGCGTGGGCTTCCCCCAGGCTGCTCCAACATGGGTCCGTACCACAGGGTCCATCCTTCAGGAGCAAACTGCTCCAGCATGGGTCCCCCACNGAGATCTGCTCCGCCATGGTACCCCATGTGCTGCAGGAGATCAGCCTGCTCCACCATGGTCCTCACCACGGTCTGCAGGGGAACTTCTGCTCTGGCGCCTGGAGCACCTCCTGCCCTCCTTCTTCACTGACCTTGGTGTCTGCAGCGCTGTTCCTCACTCCTCTCTCTCCCAGCTGCTGTTGTGCAGCAGTTTTTTTTCCCCTTTCTTAAATCTACTCTCAGAGAGGCGCAAACATTGCTCACTGGCTGAACTCTGGCCAGCTGCAGGTCCCTTTTGGAGCTCGCTGGAGCTGACTCTTATCTGACATGGGGCAGCTTCTGGAATCTTCTCACAGAAGCCACCCCTGTGGCCCCCTGCTACCAAACCTTTACCACGTAAACCCAATACAACACCAATCCTGCAAACAGCAAAGTCTGTATACCAAAGATGCTCAAAAGTCCATCCATACAAACAGAGCCTCAAGAAACTGACACGACTCAGACTAAAACTGTTTGCTCCCAATATTTCATACCTTAATCACTGTATGCTTAAATATACACATACACAAAACAAATGTCAGTGTCCACATACCGCAAGTTAAGAAACAAAAAAGAAAAATGTTAAGTTTTAACAATTAATTAAAGCAGTTTACCTCAATTTCCATCTGCAATTATAATCATTTCCCCATTTAAAATATCTACCACATTTTATTCTTAATTAAAAATGACATCCTTGCAATAAAGTGCAATATGAATTAACAATTCAAATGTTATCTATGCAAATTTGTTAGTCCTTTGATTTCCACCCCCACCCCGCCCTTTATGCAAAGTCATGTGTAGGTTTATTTTTATTAAGCTTGTATAACTTCACTCAATGTCTTCTGCTCTGAACTCTATACATAATATTTCAATCCAAGGACACAGAAAAATTGTAAATAGTGCAATTTCTTTTCAAGCCCCATACCATTCATTTAAGAATCAATACATTTGTGAAGAGGTATATTTCAAAAATAATTTTAAAAAAACTGTGCAATTTTAAGACTTAAAGACACTTTACACTTCCAATAGTTTTAACAGCCATTTCTTCAGGCCCTGCCATTGGAGAAGTTAACACAGCACAGTAATAACACAACTTCAAATCTGCTCTGACTGCACCTGGAGTTCTGGCAACTTGACTCTCCAGCATGACTGTACCCTCAACCCTCCCATGGGCATATCTTATCCAATTTATTTTTACCTCTCTCCACAGTGTTTTGAGATTTCATCCCATATTTAAAATCTCTCCCTGCTTCATCAGCCACGAGCAGTCTCATCTCAGACTCTCTAGGTGAACAAGCTGAGCACATAGTAGTAATGTCTTAGAAATATGCATCATTGCTTGCCCCACAGTTTCTGTTGATTTCAAAGGAGTTTAGCGACAGCATAGCACTAAAATGGTAACTTTTTCCCTAGTCCACCTATATGTTTCAGCTCCAGTTTCGTACTGAGAAAACTCATGTTTAAAACCCATCCAATAGGCAAGCATCATTAGAGTAATATATTCACAATCACATACACGTCTTATCAAAAGTGATCACTGTCTTGCCCAAAAGCTACTTTTCTAGCCCAGTCCAGCAGGAAGCACACTCTCAGTAAAGGACCAGCTGAAACTGTACACGCGCACACCAAGGGACAGTCTCAGCAAGGCCCAGCCAGCTTCTGACAAGGGGATGCCTGCGACTGCTGTGTTCTGGTTTCCCTGCCAAAAGAGGGCATCCTGCAGCTGGGAAATATTAAGGCATTATACAGAATTTTCTTGTGCTGTATGATAGCAAGATGAGGTTATTCAGAATGGCAATTAGCTGTGTATACTTCTATGGAAACAAGCAAAGGTGGCCAGCTGCTTCACAGATAAGATCCATACAGAGATCATCATTATGGTCCGGAAAGTGAATTTCCCAAGGTCCAGAGGGCAGCGCAATGGCTTTGAACCAACTACATACTTATAAGGCAATTAGATGTGTCAATACGAGGCACAAGAAAAATACACTATCAGAACAAGATATGCAGTTTACCAAATCACAAGGACATATCTTGAAGTGAAATTACACAAACACAATTACATAAATTACACTCTAACCTTCAAAGGAAGAGGTCTTCATTGTATTCCAAAAACTTCATTGTGTTTTATTAATAAATCCTGGCAAGACAAAGTTTGAACCTATGCATTTATTTCACCGGCTAGTTTAAAAACCTCTTTATTCAACGATCTTTTTCTGTCATGATCTCCTTATCTAATTTAAACACAGTGCATTTTCTTGCTATAAGTGTAATTTTCATTTAAGTTATATCTCGTGCACAAAGAAATACGTTGGTTCAGCTCACCAGCTAATACTCTTCTGCGCTTTACAAGAGCAAAACGTAGACTGCTTACACATGCTAATATGAGGGTTGCCTTTTTTTTTTTTTTCCCCTCTCCCTTTTCTTACAGAATAGGCCAGATGGCAGCAAGCCCCACATAGCATACCTGAGAGAAGTCACAGGAAGCTTTTACACAAATACTAACTCCTTCCTTCTTTCCCAGCCTGTAAAGACTGCTGGAGAGTAAGGCAACCAAAAAGGGCTGAAGACTGTTCCTTGGCATTGTCGTCTTTTCCTTCTCATTCTTTTAAAAGCAAGCACATAAGCCTTCCTCCCCCTCCAATTATGTCATTTGTCTTCTGCTAACTCTTATGCACATGAAAAAATAAAAAAGCAAAGAAAAAATCCTATCCAGTACTGTAATTGGAGGAGCTTTAAATAGATAATTTAACCTTGGGAGGATGTTCATTTTCACAGAGCATCTCTCTCCAATCTACAAAACTGACAAACCTTTTCACCTGAGAGCGCCTTTCTCTAATTGTGACAGCACTGTGAGATAATTCATTTCAAATAGTTGATCAACCCAGGGGGAGTACGAATACCCAAATATTTAACAATTATGCCTTTTTAAATGAAAACTCAAGCTTGCAAAGATGGTTGTTGCATGATTAACAGCATACCAATGCCATCAACCAAAAAAAATGTTTTACACACCAAAAAAAAAATTGCTTTTTCAGAAACCATTTGGTAATTAGTGGATGTATCTTTTTTTAATCTGTCTCTGCCACTGCGCATTAGTCTACCAGCTCCTAGCCTCTCATAGAAGAGAGTTATCCGATTAAAGAGAAATGGAGAGACTACTGCTATTTGTCCTCTTTGAAGGCTACAAAAATTCCTCCAGCTCAGTATCAACACTGACTTCATGATTACTAAGTTCAAGAGCAAGGCAGATTTATCCTGAAGCCAGCCCTACAGAAGCTCAAAGGGTGCAGAGACAGCTGTAATGTCCTCTATGTCAGAAAAACATGAAAAGAGATAACCCTGAGGAAAGACTTTTTCCTCAAGCGCAGGGTGGGCTTGTAGACAGATGCATCCAAAAAGAATCCAAGCCACTAAAGGAAAAAGCAGCTTCTCTGGGGAATATACACAGTCTCCTCCTCACTGTCAAGGTTCTCAGAATCAGGACTGTTAGACATTCAGACCCTCAAGGATATTTGCTAGACCAATGGACAGTGCCCACGCAGATACCATGAAGTCCTCAGAAGCATCCCGGACCCACTCAAACAGATCAACCTTCTGCCGTGCAGCACACACCTTTCCTTGTCTTCATTCCCAAGGAAAGCAATCAGTGCTGCTGGTCCCTGCATGTACAGCTCCCAGGCCAAGAAGGTTGTCCAGCAGCCAAACCTCACTGATGGTATGGCAATGCACCAATAACTAGAGTTCCCCACCAAAAACGTGTTCCTCTCCCCCAAGATGCAAAGAGCTCCACAGTACCCTGGCTGCTCTCCCACCCTTTGTCTCCAAACAGATTAATTAAAGCAGGAGGAAGTTTTGCCATTTTATACACAAATTTAGCTGAGCTGAACTAACTGCAGCACAGGAGTTTACCTTCCCCCTTGCAACAACAGTGAGAGGAGCCTCCTGGCTTCAGCAAGCTGCTTCAGTCAGCCTTGATCACCGATGCCAGGGCATGCACCTCCTCACCCTTGTGCAGCAACTCTTCAAAGCGCCATCAATAATTTTGCTAGCACCCTGCTGAGTCAGAGCCTAGGAGGGAGAAAGTACAGCCGCCTCCTCCTCAGAGCTTCTAATCCAGACGTGCATCTACAGTTATCAAAGCTCCCATGTTAACCAAGCTCAAACCCGCAAGCCACACTCACACTGCTGGAACAGCACAGTGAGGAATCTCACAATACACTTCTGACCAAAACAATGTCTCCAAATGCAAGGAAACAAGGGGATGCCTTCTTTAGTGTCTCCTTTCACTGCAGTGTTTCACGTATCACACAATCCAGGAACATAAGGAGCCAGAACAGACTGTGTATATGTATATATGGTGATGAACGTAGTCCAAACTGCTCAAGTCTAATTAGATTTTAATGCTTCTCAGTCAGGAATGACTTTGGTCTAAGGAAAACAAAGGAGTTCTGTTTGCCAGTCACGGGTGCAATGTGTTCATCCAGGCTTCACTGTGAAGAAGACAAGGTATCAGGTTCAGCCTTTCTGTAGCTGTCGGATCCAACTCCAGTAACAAAAGCTAGAGCAACTCAACCTGGTTCAACATCCTGGAAGTGATGAAAATGCAGACTGTCATCTGAGAAGTGCTGGTTACACACAAGCCAACTTAAGAGGGTATATTTAGTGTTTGTTCAGCTTCGTCGTTTCAGAAATAGCTATGGCCCAGTCCATTGCTGCCCTTCTCAGGGATACTGGAACATCAGAAGACATCAGGGTCTTCAGGGTCAATACACCTCATAGCTCTTAAAGTCCTAAATTTCTTCAGAGTATGGTTCAAACAAGGACATCAAAAAGAAGCAAGTTTGAAATCCTACAACACACAGCCCCCCAGAACGTCAGGGTTTTTTTTTCCCTCCCACCGTCCCCCTTCTTCTTCAAGAATATCATCAGATTCCCTCAATTATTTTTATTTTATGCCTTTGAATCACCTATCATCTGTTATATCATACCATGTAATTACTTTCTAATTGTCACCTGCAGAATTCTCACGTGTTGCATGGTGAAAATTCTGGGCTTCACAAACACTGCTGGCACAGAATGGAAAACAGCTGAAATGGTGAAGTGGCAAAGAAAAATACAGCAGAAGTTTATGTTAAAATACATGCTAAAATTAAACTGATTTTTACAACACCAGTATGTATTTTATAGACTGTTGCCCCAGTTTCTATTGCTTTTTCAGTCTTATTCTTAAAACACTAAAGAAAATATATAGTTGGTAAAATGGAGCATAGACAGGAAGAGGAGCAATCTGACTGCAAACACGACTGCACAAATGGCATGCTTCTGCACTGGTTTTGCTCACTGAAAAAAAAAAAACCCACGTGTGTCTATAGACATTAGTTTTTGAAAACAAGCAATCTCCACACACTTCCCCTCAATGACACAAACTGCCCAAACTGATGAGACAACATGTAAACAGTAAAACATGAATGCCACTGTAGCTTTTCAGGGAAGAAATTGCAATGAAGCATCATTGTCCTTTATCAACATATCCTGTAGCAGATAGCTTTTTCTTGTCAACATTGCAATAAATCACTAATCAGATTTCATCCGACATCGCGCCATCACACTCAAGGTAGAAGTGCCCAGCAAACTGAACAGGGAAGGTTCTTTCCAGACCAAAACCAACATCCAGTATAAGCAGTTACGTGCTTCTATATAACCTAGTGTTTCTCCATACTGGTTACACTCTGATGCAAAACTGCTGGCAGTTTTATTAGGCCTACACACCAACACTGGCTTCAAAGTTCACAGAAAAGCATTAGCTAAACACACTTCAGCCAAAGGAATCACAAGACCACCTGACATCAGCATCACTACCAAGGAAGTTTACTACCCTATAAAGCAGCCATACGTGTTCTTCGCAAAAGACTGTTCTTCCAAGAAAAAACAACTCATTTTGCAATTTTGTCTATAAGCATGGATTCAGACATTCATTATGAATCCCCAGTGCAAAGCCAGTTCTACTCTATCACTACAACACCTACTGAATATTCCTTCTAATACACCCACCAACTGCTTTGCAAATGGAAGAAACCTATTCAGGTATGTAATTCCTAAGCTCAATTATTATTATGCCAGGTTTTTAAAAGCAGTAGTATTCATACATAAATATATTAGGATTAGATATGAGCAAGAAAATCTTTACTGTGAGGGTGATTAGCCACTGGAACAAGTTGCCCAGAGAAGCTGTGGATGCCCCATCCCTCGAGCTGTTCAAGGCCAGGCTGGATGGGGCCCTGAGCAACCTGGACTAGTGGGTGGCAGGGGGTTGGAATTAGGTGATCTTTAAGGTCCCTTCTAACCAAAACTGCTGTATGATTCTACATAGCAATACATAGCAACTTGAATGCAATACAGCACCTCCGAAGTGCTCAACAGACCAGACAGAGCAGAAGACTGATCCCAGAGCACCAGAGCAGCCTCCTTAACTGTAAGAACAGATACAAAATAACTGAAATCCCAATGCTCAGAAGAACGCATCCGCTGCGCAGCAGAAAGGGGACGAATGACAGAGCTAGCCCTGGCTTGTGCATTCAGGCACTGGCGATCACCGCTTGAAGCACAGGCAAGCCCTAGATAGCAAACACTGCATAAGCATAAGGGCCCCGCTATTCCAGAGAGGGACGGGGCAGAGAAAGGAGCCCCCAGCCCAGGTGGGAGCAGGCGAGAGGCAAACACCTACAGTAAGGACAACACAGTGCTCAGGAAGGCAGCACCTGAGCTCCTGCTGGATTTTGCTTTTGCAGCAATGAGGATGGCTCAGGAACCTCCACGGCAAAGCCTACCAGAATAACCACAAAGGCCCACAACCATCAGAACAATTTATCAGTGGAAAGTAGTCAAGATGAATGAGCAAAGGAACAGCAAAGCAGCTTTCTAAAGGTATTGACAGTTCTAAATAATAGCTACTTCCCCAGCCTAAGCTCTTTCTGAAGACAGACTGCAGATATAAAAAAATGCTCAAAAAGCATACTACCCTTACAGTCCAGTCGAAAGATCTCTCAAGCTTTTCTTTTGACTTACACAGAACCACAGCATTAACTCCTTCACAACCAACTTGGCATTGCTGAAGGGTCATCCTGGAAGGTAGGATGACAGTCACGTAATAAAATGCAAACAGGCCTCTCATATAGCACATGTGAAAGGACAGCAAGAGCTTAAGCAGGAAAAGAACTTGAGCTTTCTCCACTTCACTTGCAAGCATGAGAGCTAGCAGAAGAGCCCAATTTTCGTTGAAGCTGTTTGTATCAATCACAGCAGAAGTCACTGAAAGAAACCACGGGAAGCACTGAACAATTCATCAGCTTTCCCCAGCAGACAGGACAGTGCTACTGGCTTTGATCCTTTATTTTGCTCAGTACTGTATGGCCCAGACAGTCAATGAGAACAGAAATGGTGTTGAAAAAAAACAACACACTCTATTTCCAGCTCATCAAGAAAGACTACTCTCAGTAAGGCCCATGAGCTTTGACACTATTTCCAAGGAATGTAATCAAATGTACCAAACTCCAGGATAGCCACTATTTCAAAAATAAAAGCAAAAAGGCAAATCAAAACGTAATCCCCGTCTCTCATTCTCAGTGCACGTAGACATCCAGCTTTGCAAAGAAACTGAGCACTGCTTTATTACAGTGGGTGCTCATAGTCTCATCGGTTCAGCAGAAACCACAACTGTCAGGTAAATTAAAAACCAAAGATCAGAACAGAATTATTTAGCAAGTGAACTTGTTACTAATAGAGTGCAAATGAGACAAGCTAGAGTTGTTACCCGTTGACAGCAAGCATCTTATAAGCCTTACCTGTGTCTGGCTCTGCAGACACAGTCTACACTGAAAACGCCTGATGATGGCTCCCAAGTACAGAAGCAAATAGGGGAATGCAATCTCAAACTACAGAAATGAAGAGTCATTGATCAAGATAGCAATCAAAACTGTAAAGCGTGAAGGTGTAATGAGGACTACTGTGAAACTGGGCTCCTCAGACCCAGTGGAAAAAAAAAGTTAATTTTCTTCCTAAGTTGGTTTTCACCTTGAAAGCTAATTGTTGAAAGATAAAAGGTCACACCACTCAACAGCATGGAATAGGCAAAGCAGTACATGCAGACAGTGCTTGACAAGAGGTATTAATTACTTTTTTGACAACGAATCTGTTTATGATGTTATGCATTACTCCTTGTAACGAACTTTGGCTTGGGATTGACTTACGATAGGCGTCACTAGCGTGTGGACAACTCATTTTTACCTCGCATTCCTGGATCACTGTGTACCAGGTCTGCCCATATTTTTAAACACAGCAGGCTTCTTGGCACATAAGCATAAATTCCTGTGTGATTCTAAGTGATTAGTTAAAAAGAAATTTGCTGTTTTGATATCATATTCAAACAGGTCATGTACAAATCTTAAGTTGCCTTCAAGGATGAAGGAAACGTGCTCTTCATCAGTGTCATCTAGTTATTAATTATGTTTTGTTCCTATTAAACATTGCTTTAGCAGCAACTTAAAGGAACAGACACTTGCTTTGATTACCAGGGTAACCAGATCCACCTCTTTGCCTTTTGTTTGCCCTCTTTCTTGATTCATTAACATATCTGAATCAAAGGAAGTGGAAGAAAAGGAAAAGGTGAGAGAAAACTGAACACAAGAGATTAAAGTAACAGGTAGCTCATAATAGGAGCTTCAAAGAAGAAAAGTTAAACAGAAAATGAGATGTAGACTATCTGAAAGGCTCTGGTGTTCAGAATTAAGAATTCTTGAAATTCTTAAACTTTCCTGAGATTATGAGAAGCAGTAAGCAATATTACAGTGATCTAAACATCCATCTTAAAAAAAAAATTAAAAAAAAATTAAATACTAGCATTAACTTCTGCACAGCTTAAAGTTTCACCTTGCACAATTTAAAATACAAGATACAGAAGAATATAAATGCTCTATCGACACTGGCCCAACAATGCTAGATACCAAACTTCACTTCACACACAACAGGTTGAACAAATACCTTACCAAAAGCTTCCACATAAAAGCCAGGTTCTTCTTCATACCAGCTGGTCTACCCTTTCTGGAAATGCTGTTTCTAAGACAAACAAATTCTTCCAAACAGATATCAAAATCGGTGACAGCAAGCCTTGCCAGTGAAAACAGAACCTTCACAAACTGATGCAGAGGACAACCATCACACAGTAATGTGTCCATCTCTGTCCATTTGAGCAGCCAATACTGCAAACTAAAGAGGACGCTTTTGTGCACCCTGTGATCCACTCACCAGAGCAGCAACACATCCTATTTTGGATGCTTCATCACAGTATTACCTTCAGATATTTACTCTAATATTATGTTCTGGTTCACCATTGCCATATCTGGGAAGTACCGACATTGCTTCAGTCTGAATTCCATGTTGAATTTGACCCAGGTTAATTGTTATTGCTGGCAATCTGCTGGCTGTGTGTAAAAGAGCCAGCTGACAACATGACAACAGCTTCTTACATGAATTAGTGAGATGCAGATATATCCAAGCCAAAGACTGAAAGCACAAAGACCCAGACTCTGTTTTTTCGACTGGAAGTCATCCCTGCAGAACACTGCCCAAATGCGCCAGGGGAAGCCTGTGCTGCCCTGCCAGTGCAGTACTCCTGGGTCAACAGCTACCCACTCACCACAGCTCCCCAGGCATACGCTTCCTCTCAAACTGTTTTTGAACTACTTCTAACTGCCAAGTATTCTTTACTGCATTTACTTCCCAGTGATGATTTAAAATAAATGTTTATTTTTAAGTCATATTTGACATTTTATTAGGTACACTGGAAAACAAACCCATTCCTACATATGCAAAAATGAGGAATTAATGAGATCTGGCAATTATCTTGATGGAATGAACCAAGCTGCACATACAGAGTTTTACTAGAAAAAAGCCTGCCGTAGTAGTTAAAAAACAAATGAAATTGCTTTTTATTGATTTTAATTTAGGTTGAAACACTAGCTGTCTCTCCAACAAAGCCAGAAATGGAAACAACTATAAATGAGTACAAGATGCGATAAGATAGACAGATTCTTAAGCAATCTAGTATAGAGATGACCTCCAGTTTAGACAGTAGTTAAAATATGATATCATATGTATGGATCAATAAATAAGTTTGCATTTGTCTCAGCACCAAATGCTGGAGAGCTACATGTCTTTTTTTTTTTCCCTTTGTTACTCTAAAATGTTGTCCAATTAAGCTCTACTATTTTTTCTTACAGAACGTCTAGATTCTAATTTACAAATAAAATCAAGAAAAGCAATTAAATGTTAAGTACAATCAGCATGTTTCCCCAAGTGAAGCACATGTGCAACAGAAGTAGTCCAATCTTGATACAGAAGGCCAGGTTACAAATTGAAATACATTTGTATTACCATTACTTGCAGGCTTCACGCATTAGCAAGCAGTAACATTGGGCATCACACTCCCCTTTCGTGCACAGCGGAGACTGACCACGAGCCTCTCGCAGGCTGCAGCAGCTGCAGATGTACTTTACTCCTGCAGTCTCTAGGGCAAGCATGGACAAAGAGCAGGAACAACCAGGCTCACAGAAAGAATGAGTGCAGCACAGAACGATGCTGGAAGGGACTTCTGATGATGACCATCCAAGTCCATCACTTTCAGCATTACTTAAAACCCTCCTGGCAGACTGCCTAGCAGCTTCTCCCAGCTCCTCAGGCAACACCCACTGACAGGGCCTGCCCCGTTCATCCTGCACTCTGTCCTCCTGAAGCAGACAAGACGTATCAGCTACAATCAAGCTGATTTAAGTTTATGATCCTTTCAGCATGCCATAGCTTGATCCAATATTAGCTTATAGCAATGGATCGGATCCTCTCAGTGGTTTTTGCTGAAGGCTCTCAAATTTAGAATACTGGACTCCCTCTCAACTTGAGTCGTAAGGAAGGATCTCTCCACCTTCACAGACACTAGCCTCATCCCTGACAGGATCACATTAGTAGGGGGAGAATGGATCATTTCTCCCCATTTGGTGCATAGTACAAGCTTGCCCAAAAGAATCAAGGGTGAAGGTTAAAAGCACCCAAGGGACGACACTCTAATGGAAACAGGGTTACAGTGACAGAGCAGATCTTCTGAACTCCTACAGCTAGCTCAACATCTATCTACCTGCATCCAGCAGAAGAAAATGAGGAGACTACAAGAAATGCTATTTCTACCAAAAACAGCAGCATGAGTAACAGTAAGGGGGTGAGGGAATGGATGGGGAAAAAAAAACACGTTCCTAAAAAAAATCTATTGCCTCCTTTGCGTTACATCCAAATCGCAATCCATCCACTGTTAGCCAAGTCAGTGACAAGCACAAGGGTTCGGTACCAACCAAAAGGTCATAGTCATGTTCTGGAGCTGCGAAGCTTTCACAGTTCACAATAGTGGAATACAGAAGTCAAACCCTGGATAACCATTTCAGATAATTCCACAACTGCATGCAGTGGGCATCTGGACCACTGCGGGATGCACTAACTGCTACTCCCTTACGAACTGTGCAGCAGTGCAATTGCTGGGTCAGGGGGGCAGGGAAAAAAACACAGCAAAAGACATCTAAGACACAACGATTGCAGAGGACTGCTGTCGAAGAGGCCTGCCTTTATATTGGTAAAGTTTGGTAAAGTTGCCATTCTAGCTTTAGTCAAGTCACTTTAAAAAAAGATCTATTCAAAGGGTTTATTAAAATAAAGTTAAAGACACTAAGAATTAGTGATCCAGGCCACATCCCCTGAACAGCAGACTCTTTTGTTCAGCACTGACTCAAATAATGATCTAGAAGTCATGCTATGCAAACAATCAACACGAGCTTTACTGCTGTGGCAGAAAAATAGGCCACTGAAAAATCCTTGGACAAATAGAAAGTGTAATAGCATTGTGCATATACAATAAGACCTGTGTTAGTTCTGGTGTGCACCTTTCTAAAAATAAGTTGCACGAAAAATTGGAGAAAAGGCAAAAAAAGATTGCTACAAAAAATACTCAAGGACTGGATAAAATCAAGCAAGAGGCTTGTGTGCAGTGCAGGTCACTGAGGTAATCAGAAGGACACTGTGATATAGATTGATTGCAATGTGCAAGTACTTTCATGGGAGGAAAATCAGAGGGCTCTTTAAAATAGTAGTGAAATGTGAAACATACAGGACAGTTGTTAATAACAGCTGTACATTTGCAGTTTGAGCTTTGCAGCTAGTAACTAGATGCAGAATAATAATCACAGAATAACTTTTTTGGTGGTATATTTATTTTGGTAGCTGCTTTATTCAAGGAAAAGAAGATGGGCCTTGCTTCAAAACAGGCATCAAACAAATAATTGTTTGTTTAAAAAACAACTCACAACTGTTAACGGAAAACTTTACACCTTCCTTTTCAACAGCCACAGCTTTGGTCAAAAAACTAAGGGCAACCTTAGGACAACCCCCAGGGCAATTCCAATGACTGATACTCATGACAAGCGTCCCTCCAGAAAGCCAGAATTTTAACAGAAGGACGAGACATCTCTGCTTCGCAGCAAGCAGAATCACAGAGTTGGTTCTGCATTTCATCACACAGTAAAAGAAAAACCCTCCAAGAACTATAGAGATGGTATCAAAACTGTGCACCTCTGACAAAGCCAGACCGTGGAAATATTGAAAAGAACATGCACAGTCATTTTTCAGAAAGATCACATGATGAGAGGGTTTGGGTACAAATCCTGACCAGATGGAAGCTGCCACAGAAACAGTAGCATCAATGGTGCTATGACAATTTGCAAAAGCTGAGGACCTGCCATTATGCTAAGATAAAACATTGTAAGCTTGCACATTCTGTGCCCCAGGTTTACAAAGATAACAATGAATTAATTCACAGTAAACAAAAGAGAAGCACTTTACAATGAATAAACAAATTTGTAAGAAACAATTTAAAAAGTCACAGTTTCCGAAACTACTGTCGCTGAGCCTGTATTTTTAACACTTACTTAAATAGCTAAAACTGCACAAAGGTGTTGCTTTGGAACACAAACAGTTATACAGAAGCCATATAATCTGATGCAAAACCCCTGGGCAAAGAAGAAAAGAAAAATAAACAACTAATTTTAGAACCTGAATACTCCATTAGCAATTCACACCAATTAAAAGATGATGCAACTGCTGTCAACAGGCAAATTTTAGTTCTATGTTAAACATGAATTTAAATACAAAATACACAAGCTCCTGCACTGTAAGAAGTAAACTAGTTACCAGCAGCATGGAGGCCAACAAGAAGAAACATTCCACTGTATCTCTCCTTCCACCTCCTAAATGGATGCAACGTTTAAGAGACAGTCATGCTGCCCAAACCCTCATTTCTACTTTGACTGCAGTAAACCTATACCATAATCTCCAGGAGTCTGAAAGCACCTTAGGTAGCTAAATCCCAATGAAAGTCAAAAAAAATTGAATCCCTAAACTCACTTCTGATAGCAATGTAATCTGTACTTAATTATTTGAAAGCTACTGTGTATCTTTATTGTCTCAACTTGAAGTTTCCCATGGGAGTGAGGGGGAGAGTAAAGGTATCCAATCCACAGAGGATGGAGATGCAAGAGGTTGGTGGGAGGAAACAGCCTCATGCTGAGGTCCACAAAACTGAGGCTTATACAGACATCCACCCATTAAAGTACATAAATCAATCACTAAACTTGCTCTAAAATGAGGCGTGTATCACTAACTTCACTATCCCTTAGGATACAAAATGAGTTATTTTAAAATACAGAAGGAAAACAAACAAACAGAAAAGATTTAATAGGAGAGCATTTCTAAGCATACCAAACTGACACAAAGTAGGGTAGCGGTCCTCAGTTGTGCAGGGGTTTCTTCATGGGCACCCTTATTTTTAGGAAATTGAATGAGTCCCAGAGAAAGCAATTTGCTTCCCATTTAGGATCAGCAAGCATCAGAACAGAAGCGTTTCTATATATTTCAGTAGAAAAATGGCTTATTGAGTGCACAGGGCACAATTGATTTTGCCTTCATATCTTGCTTGCTTACTGTTCATCACTTCTTACAGTGAAGGCCTCTGCCACTCTGGGGCAACCAACACTGCTTTTCAGCCAGTCTGGCATAAACCAACCACTGAGCTCCAGGTCTAAAACAGTCTAAACTTCAGACTGGTAGAAAACAATAATGCAAATTGTAGGTACTTTTGTAGGAGTAAAGAAAAGGCGAGGCACCGCTTCAACTAAAGCAGGTATTACAGAATTTTCAGTGTCTCTTACAAGCCTCCTGCAAGGACAAAGGATGGAAAAAGTGAAGTGTGGGAAAACTGAACAACTGTCCGCTTTGCCTGCAAAGAGTTATCAGATAGCTTTCTTTTACTGTCAGCAGAATAAACCGACTCTCAACAGAAGAACTTTAACAGCACTCTGTCAGGGAGACAGGCACATTTTATTTCCAAAAGGAGAAAACAGCTGCCACAAGACCAAATAACATCCCTCATTTTGCTCCTAAATACCAACGCAGCTCTTCAGGGCTCAAGGTCTCATTCATTACGTATCTGCAAGCACAGAAAAGGATTTTTCAAAGCAGCTTTCCTGCGCTAAGTATCCAAGTCTCAAAACACCTAGATTTTCTTTAGAAAGGCCTCCATGCTATGAATGCAAAGTCCCTCAAAGCAGACACTGGCACAGGATAAACATATTCAGGCATCACTGCAGCATTTATGCAAAGAAAAACTGCAACACCCACGTCAATTGAGATTTTATGTGTCAGTTCTGCTGACAGGTGCATGATGCGGTCAAGTTTTAAGTTCTAGAAAATGGTTCATCATTATTCAAATGACTTGATAATTAAGAACGCCAGTACTTCAACTCCCAAGCAAACTTAGAGATGCATAATAAAACCACATTAAAAAAACAAGGCCATGTACTAACTGATTTTACCTGAACCGTAGTTCTCTCAAAGACTAATTCAAATTGCCAAAAGGTGAGCCCCTTCACTGTAATAAAAACCATATCTTACAGTGACTGCATGAACATCTTCATTTCTTTTTTACTGCCCTGTATCCTCCCTCAATCAGGTATGGATTTTATTCACCACCACTGCTTCCCTCAGCTTCCCAATTATACTGTGAAGAACCAGAGAAAAGGAAAAACAAAACAGCAATACCCACAGAGTATCTCAGTATCTTCACTGTTTCGCTTGCATTCTGCACCCTCATTCATCTGTTCGTTTTCTGGGTGGGAAGAGCCTCTTCTTAAGCTACAAATACATGACAGCTCAAGGCAGACACCAGGAATCTACTGCGTCCTGGCAGCTGTGCATAAACAAAACCGTACATTGAAAGGCACGCATTTCAGGGCATGACCAATGCAGCCCTGCTGCATCCAAGAGTACACCTGTCCTCACTGCGGTGTGGTTAGGTTGCTTCGGAGAGCTGCATCATGCATTCGCAGCATTAGAAGAAAGAAGCCAGTCTGACTTACCACAGGTCACATAATGCCAATGTCTAGCCTGCAAGATGAATAACACGATCACCAGCATTACCACAAGATTCCGAGTAATGGAAAAGTTAACTATATTCAAGGATGGCTTTTCTGGTTTTTTTTTTGTTTGTTTGTTTCCCTCTAAATGTTTATTGACAAAGAAATGTAGAAACCAACTGCTTTCGTCAAAAGTTATCCTCTATTTGGGCTTCTCCAGTTGGCCACACCTCAGGTCCCTCTGCTCAGTATGAAAGCGTACATTGATTTACATCTTCCTTCTCTGCTTTGCTTCCAAACACCGCATATCTCTACAAAGCTGATAGAGGCTGATTCTTCCTGGGAATAACTCTGGCAATTGATGAAGTCACATTCCTGTCAATCTGGTACAAGAAGCTGCAGATCTACAATTTTCACTTGGAAGAAACATCGACAGGAGTTTAAACATCTCATGAAGAAAGGAAAAATTTGTAAAGATATTTAGGTACCTAAAGAAGCAAGCAGTCCCCAGAAGGGATATGTAAAAGCACAAATTAACCTATTTGAGGCACATCTGCATCCTCAGATGACTAAATGTCTTTCAAGAACTCTTTTCTCTACTGGTGAGATTCCACTTCCTAAAATACTTAAAAACTGTTGGCTAGAATCAAACTTTAAGTAACACAGCATGTTAACGTAAATAACTACAATTTGGTCAACACACTGGAGCAACTCTGATCTTTACAAATGGAAGGACAGTAGCTTAGGCAAACAAATTAGTCTCATTTTTTCATAATTTCTCAGATTAAAGTTATATTTTAGCTAAAGCACAGTGTTATTACTATACCCTTGGGCTTTAGAGCACATCATGCCACATGTTCATTTGGCTGCTAAAAAGCAGCAATCAAATGATTAGCATTTTTTTTCCAAGGATAGTTGAGATTATTAGTTTGAAGTCATTTCTTTAATTTAACCATGAAACTCAAACACTGAAAATAGAGCCAACTTTAATAACACTTTATTTCAGAAAATTCTAAGTTAGTCCTTGAGCACTGATCAAAAGATGGATAGGGTCTTCACTGTTATCTGTATTTTCTGTAATTGGAGACAAACCCCAGCTACTGAACTTAAACATCTTGATTAACAATACAGCTTTAACTAAGTGCACACACATAACTAGAGACAATATGTCCCCCTGCCAAAAAACAGGAACTGTGAGCGAAGCCATCACCCTACTGAAATCAGTAGGTGTTTTTCAGTGATTTTTATGATACCAAGATCTCTCCGTGCTTCCAGTTAAAAGTTTAGAGGGCTAATGAAGAACTTGACACTGGTCTCCCTTCTTTAAGCAGCACTAAAATGTGTATTTCTCAATGCTCGGCTGTTACAGGGATCAGGTGAGGGAGCAGAGGTGAAAAGGGTAATCCAACTGCAGGGCTCAGCAGGACCTATTTGTTCAGCAGAGGTTCCTGGTGCAGACGCAGGAAGGACAGGTGAGTGACATGACATCTGTGCTAGACTCGCATTAAGTTCCTCACTCCTCTGACCAAAACGTCCATTTTTTGAATAGGATCAAAATCTTTTAATCCCCATTTCCTAGTGAAAAAGGAGAGGAATTAGAGGATGAGAGATCAGCAAGAAATCCTAGCTCATACACACAGGCATAAGTTCCCCTCACTCTCCCAAGCACAGTAGCATCCCCAGTCTAAACACAGGCTTTGTAGACATCGCAAACCTGAATCTCTTAAATGTCCCAACGTGACTGAGGGAATTCCAGTTACCTCCAGATTTTTGGGGGGGGGNCCTCTATGACACCTCTTCCTCCCTCCCTAACTTGGCAAACCTCTTCCTCTGGCTGCTGGCACAGACAGCTCCTGTGGCTGCTTGAAGACTTTTGAAATCTGGGTCCTGGCTCTGTTAACCACAAATCAGCTCCTGTAAGCCTAACGGATAGCAAAGCTCTCCCCAAGTTTCCTCCCCAAAAAGTATACTAGCAAGTTCAGCCCTTACAGCCTGGGAAGGCTCATTCAACATTCTTTATCTGCAAGGACTCCATTAGCTACTTCCTGGAATACAAAGTGTATTTTAAGAAGGCACTGAAAATAAGGGATAATTAAAATGTAAGAAGTGTCATCTTCATAAAAGCCACAGGACTAAATAAAGTCTTGGAGGGCCCTCTCCTGTACGTTCCGTATTTCTCTACATGCACAACACACCTTCCTCCGTAAAACCTTGAATAAACAAAGCCAGTCTTCTTGGTACCTTTAAAAATATCCAAAGTAGCATTTGATTAGTTCACAGGGAAAAGCTCCTAGGATATTTTTTCCCCTCCAAGCAGAAAACCGTAACATGCAAGTTTAACTCTCAGCTTGGAACTATGAAGACTCAAAATCGAAAACCCATTTATAGGCAGATACCACCAGGTCAGCAGCAATTTGATTCATGAAGAATGAATGAATCTAGATTTAAGAAGATGACTTTCATTTATGTATCTAGCCTAAGAAAATGCTAACAATTATCACTCCTTAGACGACAGCATTGTCACAGCAACAGCTATGAACTGCACAAAGGTGTACTTTTTCCTTTACAAAAAAATATATTTATCTCTCAGCAGAGCAATGAGAAACTATGTAGTAAAGATATCACGGTAATGTTAATATTTATGTCTTGCTGATTTTTGGGACTGTGAATTTAGATTAATGAGCAAATAGACCCCATGGAAACAACCTCTTTTACCTTGTCTTAGTTTGATTTATTAAGCAATGCAATTACCAATGACAGGCCCACAGAGAAATGCACTAAACACTTCAAAAAGAGCAAACCTTACCCACATATTTTTTGTGCAAGAATGACTCCTTCCTTGTATTGCAACCAAAGGAACAGCAACAAAAAAAAATACCTACTTAAACAGTGAAAATCTATTACAATCCTCCTAACAAAAGAATACTGCAAAGACTTATTTTCAGCATGGTTCGTTTATTGTTGCTGAACAAAGAAAAAGCAGCTTTTATGTTTCTTTACAAAGTAAAGTGACTTGCAGGAGAGAAAATGAATAGTGACCTCTGTCATTTAAAGAAAACTGGATATGAAGCGGAAGGAGAAAAGATGCTTGTTATTTAACACACAAATTAACAAATACCTTAGCTCTCTAATCTTCTCTCTAGAAAACAGTATTAAAAGAACTGAAATACTTGTAGTAGATACTAAATGGTTAACAAATGGCCGGGATTCCCCGCCAACACAAATTCCAATGATTTGCCATTGGATGTTGTCAGCACCACTGTCCTGTTATAGTCCACTGAGATCCTCCCTGCAGCTTTCCTGCCTCGGGCATCTCTGATGTACCAGATCAGAGTCTGGAGCGTCCCTGTTTATCACAACGTTTCACTTACCACCCCCTTGCACGTTACTGCTTTTCAGAAGAAGGCATAAAAGAGTAAGGAAGTCACTGAGGTCTAACATGGTAGCTCTGTACAGAGACTAAATGCAAACTATTTTCCAGAAGGGCTTTTATGCTTTCCAAGCATACCTTTAAGAATGTTTCAGAGCTGTTCATCGGTAAGTATTTCACAGCTGTTTTACAGCTTCTACTTCTAGCATTAAAGAGTTTACCTACACACAGCAAATGTCCATAGACCTACTGCTCTCTGCTTGCATTCGTCTTTATATTCAAACAGTAATGCAAATAATATCTGGTTCAAACACCACTGATCTAAATCAGTAAGCCTTACAATTCTGTCATATTAAACCTACATCATAGCTTGTTTTCCTGAAGCATTCCTAGAGCCTGCCTTCTAGATGTAATTACTGTACAATATATATCAGAACCAGAGAGAAAGGCTTCACTCTGAAGACTGAAATTGAGAAGAAATCAATACAAAGAAGATAAATGTTTCTTCAAGAGCTGCAGAGGTATTAACCCTCTCTCCAGCTTATTTTCTCTTTGCTTCAAATCATTTTACCATCTGAGAAGCTGCTGGAAAGACTGTGATATGACAGGTCTACCTGTCCATCTCCGTGCTTGGGGTTAGAAAAAAAAAATTAAAGTGCATTTAAAAAAAAGTGGAAGTTCCTATAAAGCTTCCAGAATTTACTTCTTTTGCACACTTGCACACCTGGACACAGCGGATGGGCTGGGCCATACCAGGAGTCCACAGCAGGAGCCACAGGGCCAAGACCCCACGAGGGGGCTCGACCTGCCCAGGGCCCCCACCTCGGCCACCACCCCCCCTTCCGTCGGAGGCACCCCACCGCGGCCCCCACCTCA
>VXAL01005863.1:1033-21925 GCA_013399475.1 Chauna torquata
CCTGAAGGACCTCCTCGCTTTGCCCAGCACCAGGACAGACCCTGCTCCACGCAGGGCTCCCCGTCCAACAGGGCACGGCCAGGCACGATGTGACAGCGACACGAGGCTGTCCCGTTTGGCTCGCGGTGCCCAGGAGGGTCTCACGCTCGGGTGTCACCACCCGTGGTCCTCCTCAGCCGGGCGCTGCGCTGTGCGCAAGAGCTCGGGCCAGGCCCTGGGTGACGTTGGCTCTGACACAGGTGCTCGGGGTAGGCATGGGGGCTGCGTCTCCTTCCCGGCTGTAATGAGAGTGCAAGGGGGAGTAATTAATTGCTGGTGCGGCCAGAAGGGGCCCGTCTGAGCTCTCTGCTGCTCAGAGAAGAGAGAAGGGGCCCAGGGCTCCTGCCTCCAGGTCCAGCTCTGGATGGTGAGAGGAGGCTACGGAGAGGAAAAAAAAAAAAAAAAAACCAATAAAAAAAAACAGATTAATGAGGAGAGAGCCAGGGAGCCCTGCACAGACTTTGTCTGTTTGGGGCAGGTGCTGGGGCAGTGACCGCCTCCCCCAGCACCGCTTCTCCCCTCTCCCCCGTTGCTCCCCGGTACAAACCACACAGTTACAGGTCTTGCTCTTCCCCTGGCTCTTGAACCTGGCGCTCGGCTCCTCTGACCAGAGGGCCTGCAAACACCCAGGCGTGGGGCTGAGACCCCGCGCAGCACCGGGGGCCCGGGGCTGCGGCCAGGACCAGCGGCAGCACCCCAAAAACCATCGTCCCCATCCCTGCCAGGACTATCGCCCACCGCTGCTTGGGGCACTCCCCGCACACGCCAGCACGGAGGACCCTTCACATTAATTTAGAGCGCTTGCAATCACGTCCTTGGCAGCCTGGGATTACGGGGAATACTAATTAATTCATTAGTGGATTCATGGCTTACTTCCCACTGCCGGGCTGGGACGGGCAGGGCGTGCGGGAACAGATTGCGGCCAATAAATCTGCCTGTTGCCACACTGCCCCGCTCCGCGCCGGCTTCGTCCCCTCCCTGACAGATGGCTCCAACAGGTTCGGCCGCCCGCCTCCCTCCGCCGCCGCACAAAAGGGCCGGCGGGCACGCCGGGGGGACACGGCGATGTCCCCGTGCGCGGGGCCGGCGGTGGCCCCCCACGCCTGGGAGCACGAGTGACCCCCGAGCGCAGGCCGGTTGCATTGTCTGCCGGCCCCGCTGCCTTTCACCGCCGCGCCGGGGCCGTCCACGTGCCGCACGCTAATCCCATTGTGCGGGGGCTTTGCATCTGTTCGGTTACAGCGGCTCGTTCCCCCCTCGCCCCCCGGGACCGCTCTCGCAAGATGTTCCCCTTCCCGCTCCTGCCTCCGCCGCCGGCGAGCCCGCGGGAGCACCGGGACGGGGTCCGCGGTGCGTGGAGGGTGGGGGGCTGAGGCTGCGGTGGAGATTCAGCCCCCCCGTCCCATCCCGGGTGGGTGCCGGGAGGGAAGGGCAGCTGCGCCGGGCATTACCATTTATATTGCATGGGGCCGCGGGGACCCTGCCTGCTGGGCGTGGGGAGGAGAGGAGCAGGGGATGAAGAACCGGCCGCTGGCGAAGCGGGGCAATGCTCGCGGTCCCTGAACCCATCCTGCGCCCAGCTGTCCTCCCCCAGAACCCTCCTGCCCCACAAGTGCTCTCATCCCCAGCCTGCCTTCCCATCGCTCCCAGGCATCCTCCATCCCTCCTTTTCTCTCTTCTCCTCATCCCATGTGTCCTCACCACCCCCCCCCATGTCCCTCCCACCCCCTGGGGGTCCCCATCTCCACCAGATCCCCATCCCCTGCAGGTCCCCCATGTCATCCCATCCCTCCCATTGCCCACACACCCTTCCCACCACCCCGCGTCCCTCCCCACGTCTCCGTTCCCCAGGCCTTGGTGTCACAGCTTGGCATGGCGCGTCCCCATCACGCTGCAAATCCCCCCGATCCCTGCTTGTCCTGAGCCTCAGTTTCCCTGGTGCTCTGCAAGGAAGCCTCCTTTCATGCATCTTCCTTCCCAGATGCTCCACACCACTGGGCTGCGACCGCGCCGGGGAAGCCGCGATCCTGGAGGAGCTGACCTGTGGGGCTGGGGAATTTGTGGGGGGGACCTGCAGCAGGTCCTACTGCTGCAAGACATGCAGAGAGGGGCTAGGACTGGATTTGGGGTGCTCCACCTTGACGCCGCTCCATCCCGAGCACCAGACAGGGGATGAAGCCACCACCCAGCCGCTCAGAGCAGGGCACCCTGCGGCCAGATGGGGAGCCTGGGGAGGAAGAAAGCCCTGTCCCCTTGCCCACCGGTGTGCCCAAACCATGGACCTGTCCCAGCACCCCCTGCCACCGCCCCCCATCCCAGGCGTCTCTCCATCCCATAATCTGATTGCCCCGAAGGGGCCGTGGCCTGGAAGGGAGGGTAATTGCCAGAGTAAATATTGTGAAAGCCGACTGCTGCCCCGGCCCCCGCTGCCCACCGCCCTGCCGCCCAGGCTGGAATTCCTGGGCCAGTGCGGAAACGCAATTACCGCGTATTAACGGGGTCTAATTTAATCCCGGCAGCTGCGCCGGGGCTGGCTGATTTGCATGACACTGGGGAATGCAATTAAAGAGAAATCAGGGCTGGGGGGCCCGGCTGGGCTGCAGTGGGGGGGGGACAGCCCCGGCTGGGCTGCGGCCAGCGCTCGCTGACCCGTGTTTGTCAAATTGAGCGATGGTGGCACCAGGGAGAGCTGGCGGGGTGGGGGGGGGGGCGCTCTGCATGACAAAGAGGGGTCCCCGATGGCTTGGCCCCGGGGTTCTCCCAAGCCCTGCGAGCAGCACCCTGGTGGCCCCACGCCAGGTCCGGTTGGGTGCAGAGGCTGGCACCACACGGTGGCTGCTGGCTGGGGGAGAAGGGACCATCCATGGCACCTGGGAGGTGTCAAACACTGGGGACGCTCTCAGGGGACCGGTGGCACCCCCAGCCCTCGTTGCAGCGCTCCTCCTGCCCTCCAAAACTCCACCTGCACGGGGATGAGGACAGCCCCACGCTTCTGGGCACCCAGCCCGTCCCGATGCTGTGGGAGGCTACGGAGATGGCCGGGGCTCAGCCTTTCTCATGGCTCCCTGCCTCAGTTTCCCCTGAGCAGCCTCCCAGAGAGCAGGCAGGCGTGGGCGGGACGCTGCTCGAGCGCCCAGATGGGCCAGGAGGCACAGATGGGCTCAGCACCCAGCCCTGCCGTCCCCGGGGAGCAAGCCCCCGTGCAGCACCAGGGGCTCTGGGCCAGCGCGGTTGCTGGCTCACTCTGCTCTTGGCTGCCTGCAGGACGCCTCGGCGCCTGATGGCACAGCTGGGAAATCCCAGATTTGTTCCCCGTAGCCCGCGGCCCCGCGGAGCTGGCAGGGAAGCCGGGCATCCTGCACTGCTGAGCCCCGGAGAGCGGGGCTGGGGACACCTCCGAGCTGGGGACGTGGGGACAGTCCCCGATTCGCACACGGGACGGTGAGTGGCACCCCTGCCGCGCCATAGCCCAGCGCGACCCCGCTCAGCACCAGCCTGGAAAGGAGAAGGGGTGCAGTGCCAGGCACCCTGCCCAGAAAAGGGTCCCCGGAGCACAGAGCGGCTTCCTCCAGAAGGGGTGCAGCCCTGAGCCACCGCCGGAGCTGGGTGCTGGGTGCTGGGTGCTGGGTGCTGGGTGCTGGGGCGAGCAGTTGGTGCCAAGGCCCCGGCCCCGCGCCAGCCACTGCTTTGCATCTCAATGAAGGCTCCGAAGTCGGCACGATTCGGCGGAGGGGATGCAGGGCTCGGCGGGCTCCGACATCTGCTCGCAGGGCATGGGGGCCGGGGGCTGCATCCAGCCCCGCTCTGTCGCTTTTCAGCAGCTTTGGTCCTCCTGGAGCAGGGGCACAGCCCAGGCTGTGGCCAGCAGCTCCGTCACCCCCCTTTGCTCCTCTTCCTGCCCCAAAACTCCCCTGGGATGCTCAGCACAGCAAGGACACTTGCACCCAATCCTTCCCCTTCGCGTGGTAATTTTGACAAGAATACATTGCCTTGCACGACCCCAAACGGGCCCAAGTGATTTGGCTTTGCAAAGCTCCTGGAGGAGCCTCTGCGGTGGCCATGGGCTGTCCCAGGTCACCGCGGCGGTGACGGCGCACGCAGTCACCTCCACGTCCCTGGGAGCAGGGGGTCCTTGCTGCAAGCTGCGGGCACGGCTGCGGGAGGAGCAGGATGGTCAGGCAGTGACGGAGCATCCCCCTGTGCCCGGCGTGAGGTCGGTACAGAGAATCCACGCCGTGTCTCGCCCCACGGGAAAGCCACAGCCCCACGGCACGCGTGTGCGACTGTGCCGAGCTACAGCCGGAGCCGGCTGTGCGCCGGACGCGCATCCCCGGGTGGGAGCTGACATCTGCTGGTAAGAAAACTCAACAGCCTGCCAGCTCGGCGGGGTCCCGCATCCTGTGGTGGGATGCTCTCCATCCCAGAGCTGGGGTGCTGGTGCAAACTGGGGGAGTGAGAGCTGGTGGGCACAGGGGTCCTCAGGCTGGAGGTCTGGTGCAAACCTGAGCATCTGGGCGAGGAGGACGTGGGGCAGCACACAGCCTCCATGCCCAGAAATCTGGGATCAGCATTGTCTTGTGCACAGACCCACGTTCCTGGGTGCCACACAGCGACAGCCCCAGGGCTTCTCCCCGCTGTCTGAGGCCACTTCTGCCCCCTTAAACCATCACGATGGGAATAAAAGGATCCCGTGTGGCATCGGCAGTGGCCCTGCGAGGTGGTTCTGGCTCTTGGGACCAGATTCATCCCAGCAAAGAGCCCGCTCGCGAGTCCCCAGAGGCTGGAGGAGGTTTGTCCCCAGTCCCCTGCCCTGGGTAGACTCTAGAAGGTGAGGAGGAGGAGGAGGAGGAAGAAGAGGGAGAGGAGGCTGCCTTGGCACAGGCGGTGACACTGCTGCCTGGACGGCCACCGCGGGCCCCAGATGTTGAGCTGCGGGCATGGCTCTGTGCTCTCTGCCCGCTTGGCAGCCTCCTGGCGCAGCTGCCTCCCCGAGCATCCCCGGAGCGGCCCCCGGGAACGGCCGCGGCCCCCGGTCCAGCTGGCCCGGACCCAGTCAGCGGCCAGGCGTGAAGATTGCCCGGCCTTGTGCGGCTCAGAGGAAAGCAGCCCCGGGGAAGAGGAGCCCGGGCCCCTCTGCGGGCACCTGGATCCGGCCAAGGGTGATTTTCCAGGCTGCTGAAGAGCAAAGGAGGGAGACATTCGCCAGGGTCGGAGCGGAGCATCCCCGCTGGCGTGTATGCTGAGCCTCCCTGAAGAGAAAGGATCGCTCTTTGCAGGGAGCATGGATTTTAGAATTTACAAGTAAATCCATTAATTATTTTATGAGCTAACGTTAATTAGAAATGGGTCCTCTAAGGGCTGCTGCTCTGTGCCGGTTCATTCGGTCCGACTGCCAGCAATAGCAGTGAGCTGAGGTTACTGAAATAACGGCGGTGCCGGCTCCCAGCCCGCTGGGTCAGCTCCAGCCTCAGCACGGAGCTCCAGAATCAAACCCTCCTGGAAATCATGTCCAGGGCGCTCCCGAGGGGACCGGAGCGAGAGGCGATGCCCTGGGCCGCTGCGTCGCCTCCTGATGCTCCTCGAAAGGATGGGGGTGAAGATCCCCCCGTGCTGGGCTATGTCCATGCCCACCGCCGCCTGTGGCTGCTTTGGATCCGGAAAAGAAGACGCCAAAAAGCCTCGAAGCCTCCTGCTGGGATCGCTGGGTGTGCTCAGGCTGGGCTCGCACCCGGTGGGCGGCGCAGTGAGGCTACGGCCATGGAGATGCAGCTCCTGCACCCTCTCGTGGTGGATGCAGGGTGGTCCCCAGCTCCAGGAACCACCGGAGCCCCCCAGACCACGCACTGGGGACCTTTGGGGACACCAGCTCACAGGCGGTGACGTCCAGCCGGCATCCTGCTGTCCCCAGCACCGCTCTGTCACTGGGCGCGTGCCACCAGGTGCCACCACCAAGGATGTCCCAGCCCCGTCACCCTGAGCTTCTCGGGCATCAAGGGGCCCCCACCGCCGCCACCGGCCCCAAGCGTCCGAGCTTAAAGGTTTTGTGCTGAAAACAGCTCCCTTTTTAAGGTCAATCCTCAAGCTTTGGGGACAATGCTGCGCCTCGTGCGGGCACGCTCCTTTGTGCAATATGCAAACACGGGCCAGCCTTTCACGCCGGATTACACCGCCCGGCACAAAAACACGAGAGCTCTGTCAGCCGGAGTCTAATTTAAGCTTCACTCCATCCTGAGCAAATCCATTGCTAATAACACGATAACCCACCTCGGGGAACAATTACGCGGTGAGGAGCTGTCAGGAATAACTTGTGCCGTCTCCCGGAGGACATCCCACTCTGCGGAGAGCGCGGAGCTCTGCAGCGCGGCGGCTCCCAGCAGCCCCGCGCCGAGCCTTCTCCCAGGAAAAAAAAAAAAGACGTGTTTTTCAAAATGAGTTTTCTCTCACCTGCGGTGGCAAATCGGAGGTGGGAGCTGCTTCTGTGGACGCTGCGGTTGTCGCTGCATACATTTATCCACCCCCCGTGCTTTCCTTGGCCTGCTCGGAGGTGGACTTTGCCATATGAGCGCTCCTGTGTGGTTGCACGACACACCTTTCTCCCGTGGAAGCGTGTCCAAGTGTGCAGGAGTGCTTAATTTACTCCGAAAGCTGCCCAGAAGTGCCAGAAGGGAGGTGGGGGTGAGATGTGTGCAGTCACACAGCACCCTGCCACTCAGCTGGAGATGACGGGAGTAGGTGGCTGCTCATCGAGCAGGGCCAAGACATTTGCCTACTGCAGCCTGCTTGGCCAGGAGACGTGTTTTTTCCTGGAAAGGGTTTGCTCTGGGGAAAATCATGCATTGCCACTGGCTGCTCTTAGGGCATCCCGACACCAGTGAAGAAAAGGCTTTGAGATGAGCTGGTCATGGGCAACCACGTTTTGTGCATCCTCCAGGCTGAAGCAAAGCCCAGAAAGTCCACGAGGCTCTTCCCACCGGACCCAGCAGACACTGGTTTATCGCTCTGGGACACCAGAAGGCACTGGTTTATCGCTCTGGGACACCAGAAAGCGCTGGTCTATCAGCATGACTCCCCGGTTTGGGGGTACACCGAAAAGCCTGCATCCCGCGGAGCTGAGCCCTGCTCACCACCACCCCATGCTCGCCTGCGGCCCGGGACAGATCCGTGTCCCCCTGGAGCAGCGCACGGCTCCGAGGAGACGCGGAGCTTCTCCCCCCGCCCCCAGGAAGATCAGCATCTTCCCACGGCGCTGCCATCATCATCCTCATCGCCACGGCAACCAGGCATCCCCCGGCCCTGAGGCTGGCGTGTTTTCGGCAGAGCGGGGCGTCAAAGCTGCACATTTGACGCCCCGGGGCCCCCACGTGAGGTTGGCCTCGAAGAAGTGGGAGAAGGCACCGGCAGCACGGCTGGGGCTTTGTGTCGGGTGGGCCGGCGCCGGCTGCTGTTGAGCTGACGGGGACCGAGCTCCTGCCCCGCGCTCAGCCGGGGATGCTCACCGGAGCTGGCAGAAGGCACCAGCTGGGAAAGAGCTGGGAAAACCGAGTCTGGTGGGAGAACGCCCGGGGACGGGTGTCCGCCCTCCTGCGATGAGCCCTGGCCTCGGAAGTGGAAGCCCAGGGACGATTTCTCCAGCGCATCAGAAGCACTGAGCTCACCTCGGTCTCATCCCCCCCGAAACCCCTTCGCACGTGGGAGGAGCAGGTCGCACGGAGGTGGCAGAGGAGGCAGGGTTGGTGACGGGTGCTGTGACGGGAAACAGACAGGCCAGCGTCAGGGGAAGGGGGGCTGGGAGCGCCGTCCTCCCCCCGGGGCATCCCCACCACCCCGGGCAACGTGGCTGCTGAGCCAAGGGAAGGGGTGAAAGCCGCCAGCCCCGAGCAGGACAGAAGATGCTGGATGCGGCAGCGAGCTGGAGAGGCCAGGGGGTGCCAGCCCATGCCAGGGGCTGGGGAGCTCAGCCTGTCCCCACACATCCCCCTGGCCACCCCATGTCACCCCACGTCCCCAGAGGCCACCGGCCCTGCTCACTCCCAGCAGCCAGGCAGCCGGCCAGCCCCGCAGCTCCGGGGCAGCCCAGTGTCACTGTCCCTCTGCCATGGGGACCCCGAGAGAGCCCTGTGCCGTCCCCACTCCTCCCTGCAGGTGTGACCGCACAGGGGTGGGAAGAGCCCCCAGGAGTTAACGAACTCCGCTAATGAGAGGGGAATTCCAGGAAGGGAAATAACCCAGGGGCATTCGGGGTGAAGAGGGGTCCTGGCATGGTGGTGGAGATGGGACCAGAGTGGAACAGCCAAGCACCCTCCGGGAACGCGTCTGACCCCAGGGGCTGGGGCTGCTGCCCCCTGGAGCACCGGGTCCTCCCCACAGATGCTCTCAGATCCCCCCATCCAGCCCCACCAGCATGGGGGGGGCAGCTGAGCCCTTTGGGGGACAACGTGGCTGCTGGGTCGGGGCTCCCATGTAGCAAATATCGCTGCAGGAGCTGAACTGGAGCCAGGCGGAGATTTACAGTGAGGGGCACCGGGAAGGGGGCTCACGCCAGACCCACGGCCGGCAGGACTGCTTGAAGGCACCAACACCCCGAGCAGAGCTGAGCAAGCACAGGGTCATGGCCAAGGTCCCCTCCTGGGGGCCACAGGATGCTCCTGTCGGACTTTGAGGGAGAGGCTGTGCTCCGATGTCGCTCCTCAGCACCAGCACAGCCCCAGTTCCCCCTGTCCCCTTTCCCTGCAAGTTCTTCTCTCCTGGGGCTGGCCAGACACCGCGGGGAAGCAGCCCAAATCCACAGCTCAAGTCCAGGGGGGAGCACGGGTGAAGCCCAGCCCTGCGTCCTGCACTCATCCCTTGTCCCAGACCTCCCCTGAGCACCCAGATCCCAGTGGGTCACCCCGTGGCCGTGCCATGGGGCTGGCGAGTTCAGCAGGGGATGGAGGTGGTCTGCTGCATCCTCCGGGCCCCTGTCCCTAGGAAAACCACCCGAGTGATGGGTCATGGGGACGGGGGAGGTCGTGGACGGAGCGCCCAGCACCCGAGGTGATGGAGAGCTTGGGGACAGGGAAGTCTTGTGGGTTGGGGCCTTGGGGACTTCGCAGGACAGGCTTGAAGGTGCAGCTGGGCACAGCCAGATACAGCAGGCGTGGGAAGCAGCGGGGTGGTCTCCGTGCCAGGTAAGGACTGCAGACTGCGTCTGTGGGGTTGGTGGGTGTCCCAGGAGCACCACGCATGGGACGGTGCCACGTGTGCTGCGACACCATTTTGCTGTAGGAGCTGGAGCGTCCCTGGGGCTCAGCCACCCCACGCGGGCACCGGAATCGGGTCCTGGGTCGGGCAGTGGGGCCGGGAGGCTCCATCCACCCAAACCAGATGCCTCCGTCTGGCAGCAGGATCATTCCCTGGGCCAGACCGCAGCTGGGCTGTGTTTCAAACCCTCACGGCCACGGCTTGCAGGCAAACGCCAGGCAGGACAGGACAGGCGGCAATTAGGGGCTTGCTTTATTGGCAGCTTTGGCCCGGAGCGACGCACGCCTGCGGTGGGTCCCATGCGAGAAGAGCCGCGGGACGAGCTGGTGGCACGGGCAGCACCTGGGGTCCAAGCAGACGTGGCCTCAGGGAGCTGCAGCGGTGGCTGTGCAGAGCCCTGTGCCAGGGACAGGGCACTGTGTCCCCAGCGTCCCCAGCGAGGCCACCATGGGAAGGACGGCACTTACCATGCTGGCTGCCTGCCAGTCCGCTGGAAGAGGCAGAAGGGTGACACCTGGCACCGTCCGCAGCCAGGAGGAGCTGGAGATGCCCCTCTGCAGCCCCACGCCAAGGCCCCCCCTGCCCCAATTTCCCCTCTCGCCCTTCTTTCCCCCAAAAAGCAGCCGCACCGTCCCCAGGGTATCACCCAGGGACCTCAGGAGGCTTTCCAGCAGGTCGGTGACATCCACCAGCGCTCCTTCGGAAGCCCTGTCTCTCACCTCGACATCTGCGGGAAGAAACAGGCTTCTCCGAGCTGCCCGTGTGCCGCCGAAGGGCTCCTTGGCCTCTCCGCGGCACCTCCCACCCGCCGACACGGTTGTACCCTTGCACGGACACCGTGAGCAAGGCTGCTGCAGCCCTGGAGCTGCTTCTTGCTGCGGCGTTTGCAGGGAGCTCAGACCCTGCCGCCCTGCTCCGCGCTGCACGGGTCCCACACGCGGTCCCACGCCCGCCTTGGAAGGCTGGGAGGGATGCAGGAGCATCGCTCGCCTGCCAGGAGCAAGCCCACCTCCAGGAGAAGGGAGAAGCCAACGAGCTGCAGTTCCCTGAAGGGTTTGGATGCTCGGAGGGTTCCCATCCTCCCAGCGAAAGCTCTGCCTTGCAGCCCAGCCACCAGCCCCCTTGGTGAGGGGGGTTCCCACGCAGGACCCCCGACTTGCCGGTACCTGCAGAAGGCGTCACATCAGCAGGCACTGCGGGTGGAAGAGAGAGACGGTGTCACCAGCGCCGGTGGGGTGTCGGGATGGGGACAGGCCACCCCACGCACAGGACGGCCAGCCCTGGGGGGACAGCCTGGCCCCTTCCTGCCCACCCCAGTGCCCCCTCTTGGGGACCTGCCCTACTCACGGCCAGCAACCAGGCTGCAGGCGAGCCCTGCCAGCACCAGGAGAACCAGAGCTTCAGCGTCCCCGAGGACCTCAGGCGGTGGCCACGGCCAGCGGCAGTGCCCTGTCCCTTACGAAGGCAGCGGGCACCAGCTGGCGAGGCCGGGAGGGCCGGGGCCGGTTGCTGGCTGTGGGAAGGTGCCTCTGCCCGGGCACCGGGCCAGGGCAGGATTAGCCCGGATTAGCCCGGCAGCCCCTCTGGGGAGCACAGGGAGCCACCAACCCCAACCAAACCATGTCTGGTCCTGGTCCCCCAGGGCTCCACGTGTTGGAGCGATTCCCGAGTGTCCCAAAGCCCTGACAGGTTGTGTGGCTCCCGTCCACATCCCCCCAGTACACTCCATACCCCCCCAGTACACTCCTTACCACCCCAGTACACCCCGCTGGCCTCCAGTACGCTCCTGTTCACTCCACAAGCCTCCTGCGCCCTCCGCAGCCCCCCCACGCACCCCAGACTCTCCAGCCCCCCCCCAGTTCACTCCCCAGACCCTATATGCCCCTAATGTAGAGTCAGCGCCTGCCAAAGCCGCCCTGCCTGCAAGCCCCCAAGGCACAGACCTTTCCTGGCTGGTTGGGAGGTGTTTCTGCTCCAGCATTAACGGGGATCGCTCCGTTTTTTTACCACTCGACAGAAAACAGGCAGCAAAGGGAGGCACGGGAGCCTCGCTCTCTGCGAGCCGGCACGGCGCGGAGCCAGCCCGCTCTCTGTGCCTGGCAAGGAGGCAGCGGTGGGGATCGTGCCCGGCTCCCTGCACTGACTCACCGGCAGCCCCTGGGATTGGGGAAATGCAGAGAGAAAGCGAGCGTGGGATGGCTCCGCGTGGGATGCAGGCGACAGCGGGACAGGGATGCTGCGGGAGCATCCTCCTGGCCCAGCCCGGCCCCAGCTCCCTGTTTCGGCAGCGAGCGGGGCAGAGCAGCTCTCCCTCGGGCGCTGGGGATGCGGACTGAGCTGGGAGCGTCTTTACTGGTTAAACTGGTTATGTGCCCAAGGGGGTTTGGTGCACCGAGGGTGCACAGGGTGGAGCAAGGAGCTGCGCAAGACACGGGATGGCAAACAACAGGGCTGCGGGGAAGAGCAGAGGCTGCTGTGAACTGCGAGAAGCGTGGGAGAACGATCTCCCCACACTGCTCAGCAAACAAACGTTGTCCAGGAGCGGGCGTGCACTGGGGAGGAAGGGATTTGTGTCGTGTCTGTCCGGACAGCTGCAGGGCAGGCATCCCGCCTGCGATGCCTGTGCAGCCCGCTTCGTCGGCGCCGCGCCAGGATCGGCTTCGTCCTCACGTCTTGCGAGGATGAAGGCAGCCGAGCGTGGCCCGCTGTGATGCCGGCACAGACAGCGCTCGCGGTCAGGATTCACCCGAGTGGTTTCAGACCTCCGGGAAACCTGCCTGGGCTGAAGCGGCAGGAAAACAGTTCAGGTGGAACGGGGGAAATCTTCGCGGCGGTAGTGAGAGCAGGTCCTGGGTCGGGCTGGCGGGAGGGAGCCCAGGAATGTGCCCCAGGAGGTGCTGGGGCAGGGTGGGTCCGTCCTGGAAGGGGAGGCAGAGCAGGTGCCGTAGCAAACCCGTACCCAGATGTGACACAGCCCAAGCCCACAGCTCCTGGCCTCCTCCGCTGCTCCGAATGGCTCCTCCTGCTCTCCGTGGGAAGGTCCTCCCACGGCACAGCCGAGCCGCTTCTCCGCCCTTTGCGTGAGCGAAGGCACCGAGCGTTTTTTGTGTCTGGCTGTGGGCTGTTCATTCCCGCATTTAAACCCATGCTGTGCCTCTTCTCCGTGCAATCCTGATTTCCTTTTTCTTTTTTTTTCCTTTTTTTTTTCTTTTTTTTTTTTTTTTTTTTTTTGTTCAGTATAAAACCTGCAAACCCACATTGTGCCTGCTCAGGTGGGGTCCCTGAAACGGCACAACGTCTTCGTGAGAGCCCATCACGCAGGAGCTCGGATAAGAAACCGCATCCCCATGTGCCTCAAATGAGGCAGGGTTTGGACAGGAGGCCCGCGGGATCCTCTCCCAGCAGCGCTTCTGTGCTGCTCGTACATTACAAGAGTAACCACTCATTTTCAAGACATCATTTACAGGATACTACATCCCGCTAGATTAATTCATCCCTGGCCTGAAAACCCCAGGCTCAGGTCTCAAAAGCACCAAGGGCTTCAACATTTGCTTGAAATTTAATGAAGCCGAGGCTCTTGCTCTCCTGGATTCTGCAGCAAAGCTGGATGAAGATGTCACTGTGTGTCCCCTGCTCAGTCCCTGTTGCAAGATGCTTGATCCCAGAGGTTCCTCGGTGCTGTGCGCTGGTTTTCGGCCCAGTCCCAGTCCAGTGTGACCAATGGTTGGGATGAAACTAGCCGTTGGTGTCCCCCCAGAGGGGGACAACCCATCCCTGAGCTACCTCCAGGCTTTCTCAGGAGGCTTCGCACAGCCCCAGCCAGGACCTGCCCAGCAAATCCAGGGGCTGACAAGAGTTTATTTCTCTGTTCAACCAAGGAACCAACAGCAGGCAGAGCGAGGGGACTGGGAAGGTGCCTGCAGGTCACGGCAGGGACCCCAGCCCCTTCACACACCCCCAGGAACCTTCAGGTTTGGGGGGTCCCATGCAGACCCCGCTGCACAGCACCCATGGCAGCCAGGGCCCAGCTGCGGTGGGGGCCAGGCTCGGTGCTGGAGGGGCTGCATGGATAATCCGGGATAATCCCTACTTGGCTGCTCTCCACTGGGAAAATCCTGGGGGTTATTTATCCACCAGGACTTTCCCTTTCCATTAATCCAAGTGCTGATGCCCTGAGGCTTGTGCCCTCCTTCTCCCCACCATGCGGCACTGAAGGCGGAGCGGTGCCGACCGCAGGCGCCGTGCTTCTGTCCCCGCTGAAGCTTTGGGGTGGTGGGGCTGGCCGGCAGCACGGTCACTGGATGTAAGCGGGGCTGGTGGCCAGTGGGGACATGGGGGGACACTGGCTGGGACCCGATGGGGATGGGGAGGTGGCTCCGGGTGAGATGGGGCAGAGAGCTGGGGTCTGTTTCCACCAACCCAGGGAACAAAAAGGGGACCCTGCTTGGAAACCTGGCCGTGGGAGGTGCCGATGCCAAGGCCACCCCGTGCTGGTGGCACTGCGGGCAGCCGGGATGGGGACCATGCAGGAGCGGAGCCGGACCCTGAGCCTGCGGCTGGGGGCCGGGAGGGCCGCCTCGGGGCGAGCACCCTGGGGTGCTGCTGGGTGCTCCACCGGCACCCTCGGTGCGATTCGGGACCATGCCCCCCGCATGCCCCCTGTGCACGGTGCCCACGTCCCCTCGCCTGGCTGCGTGAAGGCTCCGGCAGGAGCAGCACAGGAGGGGCTGAGGGAGCAGCCGCTGCAGGGCACCGAGGCGCGGTTTGTTCGGTTTTGTTCGGATGCCCGCATGGCAAGGGGAGGAAGAACAGCAAAGCCATGAAGATAAGGCGGCAGGAGGATGAAGAACAGGCCCCGAGCCGTAAAGTACCCAGATAAGGACACAGGAGGGAGGCTTAGCGGGGCTGAGAAAAGATGGAGAGCAAAATAAATGCCGAGCAGCACTTGCTGCTCGAGTCGTGCCCCAACCCCAGCATCTCCTCTGGCTTTGCATGCCCCGGGAGCCACACGCAGCCCTCGTCGGTGTCCTGGGGACCCCCCAGCAAGGCAGGGACACAGCCTCATCCCTTTGGGAACTTTATTTCCAGTGTGCTGTAGGCTCTTCCCCGGCAAACCCCCATCCTAGTGTTCCAAGCGCCTGGGGAGCAGACCGTTTCCAAAGTGCTAGTGAGGCCCCGAAAAAACGGGGCAGGGGGATGCTGGTGCTGTCAGGGCGAAAGTCCTGAGCTGAAAGGTTTTTGGTGCGGCACAACCACAGGGTGCATCCACACACACACACACACACACACGTGCACGCATGCTCGCACACACACGTGTCTGCAGAGAGCTCAGCCCTCGGCTGAGGACGGGCTCCGTGTCCGAAACGCAGCGGTGCGACCCTCCTGGCACCCATCGGCGGCTCCTATCTGGTGCTGGTGCCGTGATCGGTGCGAGCAGGGGACCCTCGGTGGCCTCACGCCGTCTGCTCGGGCAGCGGCTCCTCCACGAAGCCGCTGCTGTCAGAGTGGCCGCTGCCCCCGTGCAGCATCAAGCCTGGAGCGCGGGGAGGGGACGCGCTGGCACTGCTGGGCTGGCACTGGCACCTCTGCACCCCCCCGTGCTCCCCACGACCCGTGCACGGGTGGGAAAGCCCCACGACTTACTTCTCCGGATCCTCACGGAGGGAGGGAGGGAGCAGCCGGCTTCCTCGCGGGCATCGCCGTCATCCTCGCTGGCGCTCGGCACCTGCAGGCGACAGACCAGGGAGCGCTGAGCGGCTGTGCCGAGGGGTCTGGGGAGTGCGCGTGCACGGGCGTGCGTGCATGTGAGCACACGCGTGTGCCTGTGCAAAGCTGCACCTGTGCCTGCATTTGTGAGAGTGCGTGCAAATACGCTTTTGTGTGCACGTGTGAGCGTGGCGGGGTGTGTGCAAGGATGCTCTGGTGTGTGAGAGCGTGAGGGTGTGCGTGCAAGGGTGCTCCATGTGTAAGCGTTTCAGCGTGTGCACGCACGCGTGTGTGCAGCAGGACGTCGTGCGCGCAGCTCCCTCCGCGAAGAGGCTCCGTTTGAGGCTCTGAATCATTCAGACCCTAAAAGCCTGACTCGGTACTAATGCACCGGGCACATTTGCTGCTCCGCATCTTCCTCGCCAGCTCAGCCGCCCACTGCGCTGCTCCCCTCGCCCCTTCCCCAGCCGCCCGCTCCCCGCGCCCGCCGCGGCGGCGTGGCACTGCCCCTCACCTCTTCCAGCTCGAAGGAGTCCAGGGTCTCACCGCCGCGTGTCTCTGCCCAGCTGGGCTGATGGGGCGAGAGGCCCCCCACCGCGGGAGCCTTCCTGGGGGGCTGCAGCCCTGGTGCATCCCCCTGCCGCTGGCCAGTGTCCCTCGGGTTGCTTGCCCGGTGCCGTCCCCTGCTCCGCCGAGCCCGTTGGCCTCCATCTCTTGTCTGGTGGGACCAAGGGGACCGTGCCCCGCAGGGGTCCAGGGGCTCACATGGAGGCTGGGACCCTTCCTTCCTCCTGGGTGAGGTCCCCCAGGGGCTGGAGCCAAAGCCAGAGTCCCCCTCGGCTCCCGGCTGCTCAGGGGTGACGCACGCCCAGCCGGCGGGGGTGGCCGCAGCGCCTGGAGCTGGGGACGAGGTGACATTCACCCGCAGCTGGCCGTCCTCTGTGCCACCCGGTCCTGCTTCCGCAAGGCACGGAGCATCCCCAGCCCACAGCGGAGCCCCCGCCACGGGGCTCAGGTGATGGGGACACTCCACAGCAGTGTCCGTCCCCACTGCGGCTGGCCTTAGGGACAGCTCTGGCTGCTGGCGACACGCGGGGTCACCCCGATCCAGCCACGGGGATGCCGGGGGAGACCCCCCGGCTCCTTGCGGCGACATCCCCACGGACACCCCACCAACGTCCCTTCCCCAGCCCTCCACATCAGCCGGGTCGAACCGAAACCGCTCCTCCCTGGCCCGCTCCAGCACCTCCTGCACCACCCTGCCCAGGGTGCCGGCACCCCGTGGGCTGTCCCCGGCGCGGGGGGACGTGTACAGGCACATTTTGGACACGGCCTTCTTCAGGCGCTCCACGGGCGAGAGGGCGGCGGGCTGGGCAGGGGGGACGCGGATGTCGGGGATGTCGGGGGCTGTCCAGGAGAGGCGCGAGGGGGAGATGCGCTGCACGGGGGTCTTCGAGACGTAGGAGTAGAGGCAGAAGAAAGCATCGGCTGTGGCAGCCAGAGCCTGGACCTGCTGGAAGCGACCTGGGGGGGTGGGAGGAGGCAAGGGGAGGGGGTCAGAGGGTGAGGGATGCTCAGGGGGCAGCAGCAGGGACAGGGTGTCCTTGCATGGTTCCCAAGAGCGGGTTGTGCTCTCTCCAGATGGCACAGGGGGAAACTGAGGCACGGGAGCATCTTTGCCACCATCCCCATGGAGCAAAACACAGCGCAGCAGATAAACCCTGGCTCTAACGCACAGGGGAGGAGGGCAAGTGCAGGATGCAACTCCCCATGTCCTTGTCCCTCCCAGCTCGGGGACCCGCGTGTCACTCACTGGCCAGCATCAGGCAGGGGTCCTCCATCTCCATGCGCCGCACCTGGGCCTTCAGGAAGAGCTGGAAGTCGATGCCCTTGGCCTGCGAGGGAGCAGAGAAGAAGCGCGCGGGGATGCGAGCCACGGCGCCCGGCTCGCTCTGCACGAAGCCCAGGTTGTAGAGGATTTCCTCGGCGTCCGCCTGCCACCACTCCAGGATCTCGGAGATGCTGCAGAGGGGACAGCCGCGGCTCAGCGCCGCGGGGACCGGTCTCACGAGGGGGTGTCTCCAGCACCCCTTGGGGAGTCCCTACCTGGAGCTGGTCTTGTTGGTGATGCTGGAGAGGGCGCTGGACGCCATGCTGTGCCCCAGGTTGAGCTGATTGCCCAGCAGAGCTCTGTGGTGGAGAGATGCCAGGCGGTGTCACAGCATGTCCCATGCCTGAGGACAGCCCGACAGCCCTGGGGACAGCCCAGCGCTGGCAGCAGCGGGGCTGAGCGAAGGGGATGCTGCAGCAGGATGCGCAGGGACTGGACTCAACTCTTACCTGCCGGTGGCTTTGTCATTCCCTGGTAGCAGAAGAGCTGGAAAAAGGAAGCAGAGAGGCAGTGGGGAGTGAGCTGAGGCATTTCGGGAGCATGGGGACAGGTCCCACGCCTGCCACCCTCGCTGCGGTGACACCTCACTCGCTGTGGCCACAGCCCCAGCAGATGCAGAGCTTGGTGCCAGCCAGCCCCAGCCTGGCTGTGACCACACCGAAACCACGTGGGACAAAAAGCTGCCCCCTCCGGGTCTGCTCCCTGTCCCCCGCATCCTCCGGGGATGCTCTGCCCGCTGGGGACGATGACGCTGCAGGAGGGGACCGCCCAGGGGTGGCTGCTACCTTCAGCTCCCAGCGTCAGGTCATCCTCAAAGCTGGTGCCGTTGCTCCTGCAGCCTGCAAGAGAGCAAAGCCGTGAGAGGCGCCGAGACACCCGGGGCTGGGGTCAGCACGGGTCCTGGTCCTCCTCCGACCTCCCCTCCCATCGCTGGGTGGGCTTTGGGGACATGCAGGGACCACCACCCTCATCCCCATCCATGCTGTGCCTGGGAACCCCAGGAGCACTCCAGAGCTCGTGGGGACAAAGCCTCATGTGCAGCCGTGAACTGGGTGGGCTTTGGGGACATGCAGGGACCACCACCCTCATCCCCATCCATGCTGTGCCTGGGAACCCCAGGAGCACCCCAGGAGCACCCCAGAGCCCGCGGGGACAAAGCCCACGTACCGTAGGGACCCAGCAAACCCAGCTCCTCTGGCAGCACCTCCGCGGATGACCTGAGCCCAGAGCAAAACCCCAGTTAACCCCCACCGGCTCTGCTCATCCCCATCCCGGGGTCTGGAGCCGGGAAGGGAGACCCAAGCATGGTGGGACAAGCGATGGGGGACAGGAACGAAGCTGGGGTGGACAACGCGCTGGTGGCTTGGCCGGTATTCGGGCGCACGTGGCAGCAGGGGACCAGGGTGCGATGCTCTGGAGGGTGCTCCCCTTGGCCAAGCTCAGCGCCCAGGGGACCCCAGCGCTGGGTGGGGGGCTGCTGCCACCCCTCTTGCCCAGCCCAACCGGGGAAGCCGAAGCTGGCCAGGGGTTTCCTGGTGACGCCAAGCACGGGACCAGCTCCCTGCGGGGACGGTGGCAGCGCCGGGGCCAAGTGCCATCTGCGCTTCCTGTGTGGGGGTGAGCAGGGAGCGGGGGGGACGCCGCCGTCCCCCCCCGGCACACACGCGCCTGCGGTTCTTGTGCAACTTCCAGTAAGGGCCAGGCTCCAGCCGTGGGTGCCGGCATCGTCCCACACCCCCGTGGCTTGTGGGGACGGTGCCAAGGGGTGCAGAAAGCCCCGGGGGAGCAGCACGGGGAGGCGGCAGGGAGGCGAAGTGTGTCCCGTGGCCCCGGCGGCTCACCCGCAGTCCTGCAGCCACGTCTCTATCTTGCTGGAGGAGCTTCCTGCGGGGAGCAGAGACGCCGATGAGATAAAGCAGCACGAGCCGAGCACGAGGGACCCGGTTCTGCTGCGGTCACCGGCTCAGCGTGGTGCAGAGCCCGGCTGCCAAGCCCTCAGAAACACGCACGTCCACGTGCAAGAGCGGACGGGCACACTGCACGCGTGCGCGTGCTCACGGGTGCGTTCGAACACACCGCGAGCACGCGTTGGCAGGCGACTCCTATGCACGGATGCCCGTTTGCACGCGCGCTCGCACACACACGCGTCCCTGACCTTCAAGGAAGACGTCGTCCAGGTGGGGTGGCTGCAGCTCGGGGACGTCCTGCATGGCGGCGGCCGCCTCCTCCTCCACCACCGTCGTCCGCCAGCACCGGCTCTGCCTGGCCCAGGCGCGCCGCTTCTCCCACGAGGACGGGCTGAGCACCGAGGCACCCTCCATGGCAGCACCAGGTGGGCCAGGGCTCTCCTGGGCATGCAGGAGACCCTGCAGGGATAGGAGAGCCCTGGAATGGGGGGGATCCCCTCCATCGCCAGTCCGTGGGGTGGTGCCGTAGGGTGCTCCGTGGGTGCGGGGCGTTCTGCGTCCCTCCTCGCCCCAGGGCACGTTGCACAAGGCATCCCCGAGCCCCAGCGAGCTGCAGCCACCTCTTGGCATGACCACGTTGCACAGCACCAGAATGTGACTCCCCAAGGGTCCTCTTTGGGGTTTTGGGGGGAGTGGGGACGGTGGGGTGCCAAGGCTTGCACCAATGTGCTCCCCTTGGCCAGCGGCAAGCAAAGACCCCAGCTCCAAACGCAGACCTTACAGGGAAGTGATCCCACCACAGGGATGCTCCGGCATTGTCCCCGGGGCCGATGGGCGCCCGCTGCACTGAGCTGCTGGGGGGACGGAGCCGGGAGCCGCAAAAGCGAACGGAAGAGCTGCTGGGGCTGCGATAACGCGCACGGAGCCGGGCACACTCTGGGATGGACGAGGAAGATCTCCAGAGCCTGGGGCTTCCCTACTCGGGAGCGGTGTCTGCTCCCCACTGGCTCCTGTAGGAAGGAGCTTTCCCATCCCCAGCCCATCGCCACCCCATCCCTGTCCCAGTCCCCATCCCCATCCCATCCCCATTCCCATCCCACCCCTGTGGGGTCAGAGCCGGCACCGGCCAGCACCTCCGATCCCCCTCCTGTCCCTGTTTCCCAGCCAGATGTTCCCAGCTGCTTCTTCCCTGCAGACGATGCCCGGCTCGTGCCCTGCTCCGTGTCACCCCCAGGGGACACACGGTCCCTCGCCCTCTGCCCTGGCACAGATGCCAGCTGGGTTCAGGGCCCCCCCAAGCCCCAGCCAGCCCCTGCAGCATCCCCTGTCTCCCACCCTGATCCCCAGGGGCACCCTGAGCCCCCTGCACCCATGGGTGACACGAGTCGTGGCTCCATCCCCAGGTGCAATTGCTGGCACCCCCCCATGCACCCCCAGGGCTGCAGCCGTGCTGAAAGTCCCCAGAGGAGGCAGGGCGTGAAAGCAGCACGTCCTTGTCACCATTTCCCCATTTCACCTCCCACCGGGCCGAGTGCAGGATGAGCGAAGCCCCAGGGCCGGGATGTCACCCCCAGGCGCCGTGGGGTGCGCAGAATCAGCTCCTGGCCCACCCCACGCAGGGTCTGTCCCCGGGACGGGGTGGCTGGGGGCTCAGGGAGCAGCCGGCCCCAGAGCCGGGTGCTCATCAAGGCCACATCCAGCCCGACTGAGGGCACGTGGCCGGGGCTTTCCCCATCCCAGCCCCTCGGGAGCTGCAGGGAGATGCTGTGACCCCCCAGGTGGGCATTAACTGCCCCCAGCCCCCCAGACTGCCTGTCCCCAGGGGACAAAGGGGCTTTGCAGAGCCAAGCAAGGGGCCACGGTGCACGGGACCATGGATTGGGGACCGAGCGTGGCTCTTTTGTCCTAACCACGTGCCGGAGCATCCCCGCCCTGTCCTGTGCCACCCCCGACCCCGGTCCCCATCAGCCCCTCTTGTCCCCTCTCCGCTCTCTGCCCTCTGGCACCTTCCTGGCACAGAAGAGGTTTCTGTTTGCTCCAGGTACTGGCCCCACCTCTCCCAGACACCCGTCATCCCCACCGCCCCCGTGCCCCCATCTCCGCCCCCCC
>VXAL01005864.1:0-26637 GCA_013399475.1 Chauna torquata
TCCCCATGTGCTGAATGACAAGCTGGTGTGGAAGAAGACCGGTCTGGCTGAATAGACAGCTGCGGCTAGAGCTTGGGAAGAAAAAGAGGGTTTACGACATCTGGAAGAAGGGGCACGCCACTCAGGAGGACTACAAAGATGTCATGAGGCTGTGCAGGGAGAAAATTAGAAGGGCCAAAGCCCANCCAAAGCCCAGCTGGAGCTCAATCTGGCTGCTGCTCTTAAAGACAATATAAAACGTTTTTATAAATACATCAGCAACAAAAGGAGGACTAAGAAGAATCTCCACCCTCTATTGGATGTGAGGGGAAGCATAGTGACAACGGATGAGGAAAAGGCTGAGGTACTTAATGCCTTCTTTGCCTCAGTCTTTAGCAGCAAGACCAGTTGTTCTCCAGGTACCCAGCCCCCTGAGCTTCTAGATAGGGACAGGGAGCAGAATGAAGCCCTCATAATCCAAGAGGTAATGGTCAGTGACCTGCTACATCTCTTAGATGTATGCAAGTCTATGGGGCCAGATGGGGTCCACCCAAGGGTACTGAGGGAGCTTGTGGAAGTGTTCACCAAGCCACTTTCCATCATTTATGAGCAGTCCTGGCTATCAGGGGAAGTCCCAGTTGACTAGAGGCTAGCAAATGTGACACCCATCTGCAAGATGGAGGACCTGGGGAACTACAGGCCTGTCAGTCTGATGTCAGTGCTGGAGAAGCTTATTGAACAGATCATCCTGAGTGCCATCACATAGAACATACAGGACAACCAAGTGACCAGGCCCAGTCAGCACGAGTTTATGAAGGGCAGGTCCTGCTTAAATAACCTGATCTCCTTCTACGACAAGGTGACGTGTTCACCTTGATGGATGAGGGGAAGGCTGTGGAAGTTATCTACTTAGACTTCAGTAAGGCTTTTGGCACTGTTTCCCACAGTATTCTCCTGGAGAAGCGGGGCTGCTCATGGCTTGGATGGGCATATACTTCGTTGGATTAAAAACTGGCTGGGTAGCCAGGCCCAAAGACTCATGGTGAATGGAGTTAAATCCAGCTGGGGGCCGGTCACTAGAGGTATCCCCCAGGGCTCAGTACTGGGGCCAGTTCTCTTCAATATCTTTATCAATGATCTGGACGAGGGGATTGAGTGCACCCTCAGCAAGTTTGCAGATGACACCAAGCTGAGTGGGAGTGTTGATCTGCTTGAGGATAGGCTGGATATTCTGGACTGATGGGCTGAGGCCAACGGTATGAAGTTCAACAAGGTGAAGTGCTGGATCCTGCACTGGGGTCACAACAACCCCATGCAATGCTACAGGATGAGGGAAGAGTGGCTGGAAAGCTGCCCAGCAGAAAGGGACCTGGGGGTATTGGTTGATAACCGGCTGAATATGAGCCAGCACTGTGCTCAGGTGGCCAAGAAGGCCAACAGCATCCTGGCTTGTATATGAACTAGTGTGACCAGCAGGACTGGGGAAGTGACTGTCCCTCTGTACTCGGCTCAGGTGAGGCCATAGCTGGAATCCTGTGTTCAGTTTTGGCCCCCTCACTACAAGAAGGACATCAAGGTGCTGGAGTGTGTCTGAAGAAGGGCAACGAAGCTGGTGAGGGGTCTGGAGAACAAGTCTGATGAGGAGAGGCTGAGTGAGCTGGGGTTGTTTAGCCTGGAGAAAAGGAGGCTCAGGGGAGACCTTATCACTGTATACAACTATCTTAAAGGAGGCTGTAGTGAGGTGGGGGTCAGTCTCTTCTCCCAGGCAACAAGCGACAAGACAAGAGGAAATGACCTCAAGTTTTGCCAGGGCAGGTTTAGGTTGGATATTACAAAAAATTTCTTCACTTAAAGCGTTGTGAAGCATTGGAACAGGCTGCCCAGGGAAGTAGTTGAGTCACCATCCCTGAAGGTATTCAAAAGACATGTAGATGTGGTGCTTAGGGACATGGTAGACTTGGCAGTGCTAGGTTAATGGTTGGACTAGATGATCTTAGAGGTCTTTTCCAACCTAAATGATTCTATGATTCTATGATTCTATGATTCTATGATTCTATGAAAATGGTGGGCAATCACCAGGCACAGTCTGTTTTCTACAGAAGATGCTTTTCACCTCCTTCTCTCTTCTTCATCCAAAGCATCTGTCCAAGACTTCTTTTAAACCCTGTGTGAAATGACCAGAATTTTAATTGAAAGCGGCAGAATACAGAGGAAGACTGCATGGCTCTACTTCTCATTTGAAGTGGGACTTTCCTACAAAGAGGCCCCCTTCCTTTTGGTTATACTGGCAAACTTTTTTCATGACAGTGAAAGATGGACACTGATTGGAAAGTATGTAATGAGATTGCAGAAAGACTTACAGCTTCCTTTAGAAATTGACAATACAGTACATAAATCATCATAAACCAGGTGACAAAACTGTGAGGTTAGCTAAGAGAATATGAGATACACACCTGAGAGATTGTGCATTTTCCTGTGGTGTCAAAATGATTAAGCTTGCATTCTTGCATGGGTGAGTGGTCCTTCAGCACTGGTGAGACACATCTTGAGTATTGTGTCTAGTGCTGGGCTCCGCCCAGTATGACAGTATGCACATACTGGAATGAGTCCTGCAAAGGGTTATGAATATTGTTCAGGGCTTGGACCATCTGTCATAGGAGAAGAGGTTGAGAGAACTGAGACTGTTCAGACTGGAGAAGAGAAGGCTCAGGGGGGATATTTATGGTTCTATGCCCAGGTGGAGGCCGGTGATGAGTGGTGTCCCTCAGGGGTCTGTCTTGGGACCGATGCTGTTTAATATCTTTATCAATAACATAGACAGTGGGATCAAGTGCACCCTCAGCAAGGCTGCAGATGACACCAAGCTGAGTGGTGCAGTTGATACAACAAAAGGGAGGGATGCCAGCCAAAGGGACCTGGACAAACTTGAGAGGTGGGCCCACGTGAACCTAGTGAGGTTCAACAAATCTTAGTGCAAGGTGCTGCACCTGGGTGGGGGCAATCCCAGACATGAGTACAGACTGGGAGAAGAACTCATGGAGAGCAGCCCCATGGAGAAGGACTTGGGGGTTCAGGTGGACAAGAAGCTCGACATGAGCCAGCAGTGTGCAGTTGCAACCCAGAAGGCGAACTGCATCCTGGGCTGCATCAACAGAGGGGTGGCCAGCAGGGCGAGGGAGGTGATTGTCCCCCTCTGCTCTGCCCTTGTGAGGCCCCACTTGGAGTCCTGCATCCAGATCTGGGGCCCCTAGCACAAGAAAGATATGGACCAGTTGGAGTGTGTCCAGAGGAGGGCTACAAGGATGATCAGAGGGCTGGAGCACCTCTCCCATGAAGAAGATTGAGAGAGCTGGGGATGTTCAGCCTGAAGAAGAGAAGGCTCTGGGGAGACCTCATTGCAGCCTTTCAGTACTTAAAGGGGTGTTATAAAAAAGATGGAGAGTAACATTTTACTTGGGCAGATAATAATAGAACAAGAGGGGATGGTTTTAAACGGAAAGAGGGGAGATTTAGATTAGATGTTAAGAGGAAATTCTTCACTGTGAGGGTGGTGAGGCACTGGAACAGGTTTTCTAGAGAAATTGTGGATGTCCCATCCCTGGAGGTGTTCAAGGCCAGGCTGGATGGGGCTTTGGGCAACCTGGTCTAGTGGGTGGCATACCTGCCCATGGCAGGGGGTTTGGAACTAGATGATCTTTAAGGTATCTTCCAACCCAAGTCATTCTATGATTCTATGATCTTATCAATGTGTAGGAGTACCTTATGGGGAGAGTAGAGAATGTGGAGCCAAACTCTTCTCAGTGGTGCTCTGTGACACAACAAGAATTTAGTGTGGTGTCTCTCATCATTCCACTAGACATAGTGCTGGAGTGTAAAAGTAGAGAGTGCAAGTGACAGCTCTTGATTCAGCTTTCTCTGATTTTGTTCAGGCATCCCCAGCGATCCCAGAGCCTTTCACCCAGACTCCTGACACCAACATTTCCAGTAGAATTCATAGGAAGGGCTAGGTGGGTTATTGCCTTGCAAGGTGGAATAGTTGCGTATTTCATGTGCCTTCAGGCAAAACCCCCATATGCTTTCTCAGTCTCTGCAGCTTGAACTCTGGAAACAAACGGAAAATACTAGACCATAATTGTGAGTGCAAATATGGATGTCACAGGGCATCTAAATAATCCCATTGTGCCATCAGCTTTGAAATCTGTTTATCAACACTGTGCCTTGAGTTTTTCTTAAATGCGCTATTAGCATTCATATAGCTGGCATGACAAATCAACCTCAACACAAAAACAGATTCTCCCCAGGGGAAGGTAGAAGTTAAAATAAGCTTCTCTGTCTTTAACCACAGTATGGCATTGAGGAAATTATTCTGAGGAAGCCAATGTCATTTTGTTTAAATCATTAAAAAGCACGTCTTGTCAGACTTCACTTTCACTGGTCCTTAGAATGACTTCTTAGGACAGGTTTTACTGATTCATGCTAGCAGCCGTGTTGAAATATGATCTTGCTAACTGCTTTTTCCTTACAATTTAAGTTTTGTAAGTTTATTCAGCATGTTGCCTTCTTTTGCCAGGTAACATAATCTTAATTTTACTAGGACAATTGGAGGTTTAGCACAGTTTTTAACAGGGTAGAAAATATCAAAATCTGTATTTTTCCCTGGACTTCAGTATTTACTGCAATCAGTCAATGAACTGTACAATTGCGTCATGACTGACCCTTGTTATCCACAATTCCCTTAAAAACTGTTTATGGTATTGTTAGAATTCTTTGTGAAATGGTAAGAAAACAGACTAGATTTTTATATTTATGATCTCTAAAGGCAAAACAAAGTTATATCAGCTCAGATAAGAACCTCACTGAACTCTTATCCAAAACTTACAAGATTTTAGACATATCTAGGAAAATAAAAAGGTCATCTGTACTATCACTGATGAGAATCAGTCTCAATGTGAAAGGTATAGAAGGAGGTACATGATGGGCTGTTTGAATTGAGGCCATTACGTGGAATTTATTAAAAATGAGTGTGGCTGGCTGAAAAAAGAGGAAGAGAGAAATTAGTGGGATCAGAAACCAGCCAGCCTGCATAAAAAACAGGCAAGAATTCATGGCTAGTTTTATGAGTTAGGGGAGAAGGGAGAGGCAGATTAGGAGACAGGAGTAGGGAAATGAATGCTCAGTACCTTACTTAAGTGGTTTAATGTCTTACAAAACACGGGTAACCATTTAAGAAGACTGCTGTAGACATGCCTGGCTCATGTCTGCTGCAGGTCATCTGTATCAGATACAGATTTACAGTCGAACTGAGTAGTCTTTTTGCTTCTGCAAAAGTAGCACAGATGTAGACAACTAGTTAAGAGAATCACAATTAATTTATTCCAAGTAATGCATCCATTGCAAGTGGAATGTATAAATATAAACAATTCTGGTGCACAGCAGCAATGATTTTTCACTCATTTGTTTTCTTGTTCTCTTCCCTCACAGGAAGGATATTCCTTGTTCCTACACCCACAGATCACCCACAACACTCCAGAATGTTCTCCCATTCTCCCATAGCTCCTATGGGCTTATGTCTGATCGTCTATCTCTGGGGTGCTCTACAGCACCCCTTCACTCCAACTAACCTGCCAGGAGGTCTGTAGGATGCCTTTCTCTCTTGCAAGCCACAAGTTAGCCATATTCCCCATTCCTTCCTCTGTGCAGAGGCACACATTGCCAGGCCCTCCTTCCTCTGTGGCCATCCATTTCTTCCTCCTCCCACTATGCTTATTTCCTGTTTTCCCCAAGGAAACAAGTCACTTATGGTGCCTATATCTCACCTCTCTTTATGAAAGCTTGAGTCAGCAGCTACTCTGTTCCTCAAGATGGGCATGTAAGATCTGGCTGTAACTGGTGGCACTCTGTATTTACAGGATTACATACTCATTCCCCAGCCCAGAGAAATTCCTCTATTGCTGACTGTAGTTGTTGGAAGCTTAAAGGCCTTTCACAGCTTCCTTATCTAAAGTTTGAAGAACATTTTCTTAGGAAGCAAAGCTAAAAACACAGTGCAAACTAGGAAATTTAAACAGGACTGCTGTTTTCTTGCAAAACAAAAGATTGTTCATAACCATCCCATGATGGCCACAACTCAACTTTTCACCAAGGGTATAGTCTCATAGCCGGCATCGCTTCAATAACAAATAAGGATAGTCATCAGTTTTGCACATTAAAACATAAACACCAGTGAAAACTGCAAATGTTAGAAAGTGGAAATGCAGCCAAACATGCCTTGGCTTTCACTCTTCTTCCTACCAAGAGACCTATCCTCATGCTGTCTTGACTGTGGACCTTACCCAATAATCTCTACAGCCATTATTATAATGCTCTGTAATTATATATGCAAGACATAGAAAAATATATGAATTATCTTGTATTTTAAATTATTTGATTTATAGTATAATGTTGGTTTATAAACAATAAATACATCTGTCAAGACAACACTGGAATGAGTGTCTGATAATAGGAAGATGAGCACAATATATACTTTCTCTGAGGTCTTTGACAATTAAGCACCTCGTCAATCACATGGAAAGCCTATAGTACCGTAAAGAAATATTGTCCTTTTAGAAATTAAGAAGTAACTAAAGTCTTAATTTTCATAGAATTAAGATTCTCAGGCAGAGGGATGATCAGCTGGAACTTTTATGCAAATCTGATTAAACGGACAGTGGGGGGTTGCTGGTGATTTTGTTCTGTTTGAAGAAATAGGCAGTGAGTACTCAGTTGCTTGCTTTAGAACACCACATGGATTCCATGCCACTCCCACCCCCTATATATGTATATCCTGATTTACTTATCTAAAAATGACTTTTCATATTTTCCTTTCTATAATTTTGTTGCTATGGAAATCTTCCCCCATAGTGTCTGCATTGACTCAAAAGTGCTGAAAACCTTTGAACATGCAGCACTTTTATGTATCTTCAGGACAATTTAGAATAATACTAAACAAATGCGAGGGAAAATTGTGTTTATGAAGAAATCTTCTCTGCTCTGCTGCACCTAGCTCATTTCAGTCTAACTCATTTCAGCATTTGCATTTTTATTTTAGCAAAAAATAAGTAAACTCTGTTTACATAATACTCCTCATGCCAAAGTTTCCCAAAGGACTTAACAAATGATATACAATCTGTGAAAATTAGTTGTCAAGCTCTGGAGCAGAGGTGCCTCTGGAGTGCAATTGACAAACACTCTGTGATACCAGCTTGTTACTACTTATCTTTTAAGGAAACGAAGAACAAAATTTTGAAAGTCATCATCCAATTACTACAGCTGCATTTGGATGGGACTTGACAAAGACCCTAAATGTCCTGCAAAGGATTGTGGAACTAACTCCTGAAGGGCAGAAACAGATGCAGATGGGGTTCTCATCTCATTGGGGAGGCAATGCCTCCCTCAGTCTCCGCTTAACCACCCTGACTCAACAGGAGATTCTGTCCAACTGACATGAGCAAAAGAGATGGGTAGAATTTTATCCTTCAGAGTATTATAACTTCAGATATAAAAATGAAAAAAAATGAAGAGGTATATCTGGTAGGTCTTGGAAGAGGTCTTAAGGGAAAAATGATCAGCCAATCCTACTTCAAATAAAATGCATTTTTTTTCCACCTAGAACTCAGGTATCAGTTCATCAATTACCACAATAGAGAGTTTTTCCAAAAGTTCTTCAGTTGCTTATTATATCACATTCCTCTTCTTTCCTCCTTCAGTCACAGCTTCTTTTACTAGAAATATAGAAGTATAGAAATAATAAATTTGTGTCCTGAAGATTTGATTATTTATGCAATCTACCGAGCCTTTGCATTAGTTTCCATTGTACCACCTACTTGTGCCTTTCACCTTCTAAAGAAATCTTCTCTGCTCTTCTGCACCTAAAAAGTCTAACTCATTTCAGCATTTGCATTTTTATTTCAGCAAAGTAAACAAACTCTGTTTACATAATACTTCTCAAGCCAAAGTTTCCCAAAGGGCTTAACAAATGACATTTTTCAGATTGAAGGTCTGACATAGCACCTAGATTGGTTCTCACCTTCAGCAAAAATTACATACATAACATAACATAGCATAGCATAACATAACATAACATAACATAACATAGCATAACATAACATAGCATAGCATAGCATAGCATAGCATAGCATAGCATAGCATAGCATAGCATAGCATAGCATAACAACACAACCTACCTAATAATGTTCCTTATGAAAATGTCAGGAAAAATACTTCAGAAATGGTCCAGTGATTTGAATGTGGCATAACAAATACCACAGATTTCAGTTCATCCAAAGGAAGTCTTTCTGTACTGTGAGCAATATGTGTTTCTGAATGTTAGCTTTGACTCATTTTTAACCCTTTATCTATTCTGTCTTTTGGATCTCCCCACTTATTGTCATGCACATAGATACAACGGTATTAGTAAAATTGGGAAAGGTCCCTGATGATGTGATCAAATATGGCATTCATGAGGAAAACACTAGCTGATGATTCAGTCCATAACTTTTCCTAAATTCAGTATCAACTTATTTCTTCAATAATAAGAGGACTGAATAGTTCAGTACAAGTGGAACAAACAGCATTCTGTGTCTGTTACACTCATTTTATTATCCTCTTGATCATTCTGACCTGATCTGCGGATAATTCAAATACCTTGGCCAACTTGAGCAGCCAAGGACAGAGATGCACTACAGAGCAAGGCAGTTAATAACCCTTTCTGCATATTTTACCGTGCCTGGAATATGGCATTCAACTCTGGGCATACTTGGTGTGCTCTGAGGTCTAGTGATGAGATATTGAGGGCAACAGGTAGAATTCTTCCTTGGAGAGGAAAACAGGTGACTTTGGGCATGTTCTGAATGATCTTTTATCCAATGTTATTTCTCTTCCTTTAGAGTATTCCAGGAAAAAGCAAGTTCAGTTATCAGGGTGGTGGAAAAATGTGTCTCAATTATAGACCATGTTTCCCAGTAATATGCTAAAAAATGATGTAGCAATCTGTGGAAAATATGAAACTTCCTTAATTTATTAGAAGATGTGTCTTTCCATCATCTTTGCAGCCCTTTGTTGGACTCTTTCCAGTATGTCCAGGTCTCTCTTGTACTGGAGAGCCCAGAACTGGAAACAGTACCCCAGGTGTGGCCATGACCAGTGCTGAATAGAGAGGAAAGTTCACATCCCTCGACCTGCCGGCAATGCTTTGCCTGATGAAGCCCAGGGTAGTGTTAGCCTTCTCGGTGGCAAAGGCACATTCCTGGTTCATGTTCAACTTGAGGAAGAGGGTTTCAAAGAAAGAGGACTAAATTCCCTTTCCCCTGGTAAGACTGCACCCTGCTTTTCTGGAGTGAAGGGGAGTTTTGCTGAAATCTTAAAGGGAGCAGGATCTGTCATTTAGATGACACTGGTAAATTCAGTCAAGGTTAGAAGCCATCAGAGTTTATTATTGCAGAGTGCAGACATTTTCTTATGAATCAACACCATTTTCTTTCCTCTTTCATAGAATTTCTTTGCAAGTAGAACATTCAATTTAAATTTTCAATCCATGAGCAACTAAGTACTGTACTGCCAATTCTCAATGGGGTAGTTCAGAATTGGTGATTGACTACATAGCTATAATTTTAAAAGGATTAATTCACTGGTGACCTAAATACCTACACAGTGGCAAATCGAAAAATGTTCCTAGGCAACAAGAACCTATTGACACAATGAAAATTCCTCCTTCAGAAATTTCTATCTGAAGCAAAGCAGCAAAGAATATATATCTGATTTGAAGGAGGGGAAAATAAAGATGAGCAAGAAACACACTTAGCTTTTCAAAAATCATTATGCATGTTCATATGACTCTGTTTTTTTTCAGGGATGGGAGATCTCCAGGAAAACCCAAAAGAGAAAAGTGCTCGAATGTGTGATTGGGGAAAACAAAAAAATCATCAAGAGAGCAGAACTGCTGGAAAAGTGATAGGTCAAAGTGCTACCACATCAAAAATGTGGTCCTTCTCAGAGAAAACTCCTGATACCTTTGAGTTATTTAAGATCACACAGCAGTTTCTCAAGGGCAGATATATACAGCCCTCACAGTCCTTGTAGAATAACAGCTCTTGATTATTGCATTACTGTTACACTCCCTAGCATAAACATTTCAGTAGCAGACCAAATACTTACTGTGCAATGTCAAGGAAATATCACTTGAGGACAGAAGTAGCCTGTTACCAGTAGGAAAACATTTTTTCTTTCTGCAAACTCCCGGTCCTGATCCCTGAGAGTGACCTACGAAGTAGGTCTGTTGTGGTTTAGCCCCGGCAGGCAGCTAAGTGCCACACAGCCGCTCGCTCGCTCTCCCCAGGTGGGATGGGGAGAGAATCAGAAAGGTAAAAGTGCAAGAACTCTTGGGTTGAGATAAAGACAGTTCACTAGGTAAAGAAAAAGCCGTGCATGCAAGCAAAGCAAAACAAGGAATTCACTCGCTACTTCCCATGGGCAGGCAGGTGTTCAGCCACTGCCAGGAAAGCAGGGCTCATCACAAGTAATGGTTTATTGGGAAGACAAACGCTGTCACTCCCAACGTCCCCCTCTTCTTCCTCCTTTCCCCCAGCCTTTATTGCTGAGCATGATGCCATATGGTATGGAATATCTCTTTGGTCAGTCTCGGTCACCTGTTCTGGCTGTGTCCCCTCCCAACTTCTTGTGCACCCCCAGCCTCCTCGCTGGCAGGGCAGCACAAGAAGCAAAACAGTCCTTGGCTCTATGTAAACACTGCTCTGCAGCAACCAAAAACATCACCCCTATTTTCATCAAAAACCCAAAACACAGCCTTGTGTGAGCCTCTACAAAGAAAATTAACTCTGTCCCAACCAAAACCATGACAAGGTCCCACATCTCCAAAAAACTTGGGAACAGAAATACATAATTTGACTAGTTGCTAAAAGTTATAGATACAAAGGTACAGCTTTTCTGGCAAACTAAAAGATAATTCTGCACACTCTAACCACGGTCTGTATCTCACAGGAAGCAACAACCTCATCACACCTCTATTTGCTAACACTATACTCTATTCCAAAAGTATCAGACAACAGTTTCTTCCTAATCATCTCATGGATTGTCATGACAAAGTTAAGTTCAGAGCTATTGCTCTCAGCATGTGCTTGGTTTGAAACGTGCAGTTTCCTGCTCAAGTATGAATAAGATCTTGTGTCTTTAAGGTTTGCCTGTTCTTATTCCAACTCTGCTAGATTAATAAAAGATACTGCTCTTCCCTACTGCTCATGCCTTATGAAGGTAGCAATACGTACTTCCCAGCATAACAGTTGTAACTCTTGGAGTTGAGGACACTTTCTCTGACACCTGGCTAAATGAAAGCGATTTTGATTTATAAACCTAACGCATTGAGCTACTAATGATCCAATGCCTAAGCTTTATGCTTGAAAATATAGGTTTTAGTGATCTTTCATTATCTTTCTTAATGGGGTGGGGGTCCTTTGGTAGAATTCAATGCAGCACGTTCCTTTTTTGATGTGGCAGTTCTCGAAGGTGTCTATACTAGTTTCTAGTATATGCTAAAATAGTGCCAAGGAATGTACATGGGCATTGAAACCTTTGTCTATAGTAATAAAATGTTAGTGTGTTTTCTTGACACTTTTCTGGCCACTTAACTTCATTGGGCACAGCTCAGGAGTCAAAGCTTGACCAGATCGTCCTCAACAGGCATCCGGCACACAGCACCCTATCTCAAAAGCTAGGAGAGAGCTAACATCGTCCTTTCCTTGCCAAGGGCTGACGAATGTTTCAAGAGACATGTACTATGCTAGCAAAGTAGTTACAAAATACAAAACTCTAAATTGTAAGTGAATAGAAGATCACAGAAAGTGATTATTATTTTTTTTTTTTTTTTCCAGAACCATAGTTGTGTTTCCACATCTGAGTATTAGAGCTGGTCATTTTAAACTTTAAAAGGTCTGGGGTTTTGTCTGTTAAATGAAAGTGTTTCCAGAAATGGTATTGTCAAAATTCTCCTTTTCAACAAACAGACAAATAATAATTACACAGATAGGATACATGGCAGAGTAGAGATGTTTTTACCAGAACTTATAGGAAGATTGCTTCAAAGAAGCAAAGCTATGACTTGTTTCCGGAAGAAATTCAAACAAGGTATTCTGAACTGAAGATATATGAGAAGGAAAAAGACCATACGGGAAATATTTGCCCCAGGGCTTCAAAGGGTAAGTAACAGGCTTCTTTCTTCTTCTTGGCTTTGTAATCACTGTTCAACAATACCAGAGAGACTTTCAAGTGCAGGTGGTTATATTTCATCTCTGTGTAAGTAGATTTCCAAAATCTTCCACCTCCCCTTTCCAGGAATTTTATGCTGCCCGAACTTTCAGCTGAAATTAGTTTATTTGTCTGATAGAAAAATAAATTTCTGCTTCTTTGTGAGACATTTTATTCTATCTATTAAAAATGCAGAAAGCTCAAAATAGATTGAAATTTTGGAAATAATTAGTAGAAGATGGAAACAAGGAGATGCATAATTAATTTCAAGCAAACAACATACTAATACCTCAGTTTGTAAGCTTACAGAAGGTGAGTGTGCTTACTGAAGATCTTCACAAAGAGACTGTTCTGAAGATTCATTTAATTTTACCTTGCCTACTGTATGAATCAGTATGAATGTGTTTATGAAGGGACACACAGTTATTAGCTTATTTTTGTAATGTAAAGTGGCCAGTGACATGGTTTAATATTGAAGAGCAGTATTATATATAGAAGTGTTACCAAAAGTGGACTTTATCCTTGGCCATATATGTGGAACAGAGTTAGCAGTTAACATTATTGTAGCATCTGGACACTGACCAGCAGCATTATGCTATGTTAAATAGTTAATTTAATCCTTTCACGCTTCTAGGAATCACCTAAGAAGGAATGACTCCAGACAAGGACTCCCAGAAAGGTAAGTGTCCTGGAAGGGGAAGAGTAGGCTTTAGCCACTAGTTTTCCATTTTGCTTTCTCCTATCCTCTAGCTTGCTGTAAACCTGGGATCAGCTGCTCTACAGCAGTGGAGATTTCACCTAACCGACCTCAGAGATATAGCTGATGTGGGAGGAATTGTACTTCCTTTGCCTTCCTTCTCAAAAAGAAAGCTCACTAATAGGAGACAAAGCATAGCTCTAAGCAGACAGAGAGGAGGCCAAATCTTCACCACAAATGGACACTCTAATCTAAAGGAGGATAGCCTTTGCTCCTAATTCCACCCAATAAAAACACAAACATTTGCCGACCACTGATGCACTTGTGCTCATCGTTGTATCAGCAAGACAGATGTACTGTTCATCAGAGTCACTATGTATGCTCTTCCACAATATCCAAAGCATTAGTAGCCAAGGGAGAAGGCTATACAAGTTTTGCATTGATTAGTAGATGAGCTTCACTATGTTTTTCCTTAGACATGGACAAAAAGGCAACGCCAAACTGCATATGTTAGATCTGGGGAATGTTTGGGTCTCTTTTCTGAATAAGAAGAAGAAAGGGAAAGAATTTGAATCTCTGCCTCTCACTTAATACATCACTGCCCTGACTACTGAGCTCCAGGGCATTCTGAGTGGATGGGAGTCAGCAGCTCGTATTTATGGGAGATGTTTTTAAGGATCTTAAGTTTACTGCAGTGTAGAAGAGGAAAGTGTGATATATCTCAGTTTCATCTGGCAGGAAAAAAACAGTCTATGCCCGTTAAACTGCAGGTGGAAATCACAGCTACAGGTTAAGGTCTTCACCTTGTTTAAGCTCTCTATCTCTCTCTTCCCCAATATTCAGGGACAGAAAGTAAGAGGATGCTATGAGAGTCTCCAGAAGTATTTCACCTGTTAGCATCCAGCAGAGCCACCCTAGAATTTAATTCTGCATTGGTCATTAAATTAGTCCAGCAAATGCAAGGTCAAAGAGAGCCCAGGAGATGGCCCTGTTAGTTCCAGAATTTCTGTGGAACTTTATTAAAACCAACTGCAACATTCCCCAGAGTCCTCCTCCTCACCTAATCCCTGTTTCCTCAAGATTCCCTCATCTAGATTCTTTCTGTGGCTCCTGTTCTGCTGGAAACCTTCATCTGCTTGTCTGTCTCTTGTGTGGGAGAAAACCTCATTCTCTCACATTTTCTCTCACAATGTTTCTCTCACTTTCAAAAGAAAATATGAGCTTTTCCTTGCTCTAGCTTTCTTAGAAACCACCCTGGCACTATGCTACTGACAGTTTCTTCTTCCAGCCTTATGAAAATAATTTTTTGTTTTATTTTTTCTTCTCATACTGTCCTGTTATCACTTTACAGTTCCATTTTCCTACAGAAACTGTAACTCCCATAATCTCTCTGCTTTAGTGTAGCATTTAAGACAGCAACCTGCTGGAGTTAATCCTGTTTGTAAATGGGCAAAGTATTATATAGAAAAACTGTCCTTGTTCAACATAGGATTAAAATTCATTCACTCAGAAAATTTGCACAAAGCCCTATTGACTTGTGGTGATATAATAAAAAGAATATATTAAAACATATGGAAAAAAATATGGAAAGTTTTTCTCCTAGCTTATGCTCCCCAGAGAGGAGTAAAATACGAATATTTTATCTTTTCTACAAAATGGTGGAAGCAACATATTGCTATGCAATGGAATTACAGAAGAGCAGAATAAACCATTGTGCTCATGCTGTGAATTTGTCAGTCTTTTCACTTGTGTGATGGAAAATAGGTCTCTTGTTTTAGACTGCATTATTTATGGTGCTTTGGAAAAATTACTTGCATGTCCCAAATTTCATAAAATAACTGGTATGCCTATCATATTGCTCCTTCGCTGGGTCTCCTGGCTCTTGAAACATATATTGTTCAGTGAATTGGACATGTGTATTTCCATATTATTGAGTTTCCCAACCAAGATAACAGAATAAACTAGAAAACAGAAATATTTAAGGATACCCCAGGGAGAAAGACAGTTTGTGTTCATACATATGAGCCTATGAGTTCATATCATCAGTTGAATAATATATTCTATTACAGTAGGTGCAAAAATGTTTGAATGAAGACTCAGCCATAAGCTGAAATTCTCAACAGCAAGTTTTACAAAGATAATTGAATTTGAGGCTACAGAAATCCACATAGGGCACATCTACAGCTAGGTGGGAAATGGTTTTCCAGAATTACCTGGAAGTAATGAGGTGACTGGACTTAACACAGGTGTCTCAATTTCATGTCTTTTTCACCATCTTCTGCACTTGAGGTTTATGCCGTGATCACTCAGTCATTTTGAAATGGCTTCTACAATTGCTCTTCTTCAGTTGATCTACTGCATTTAAATCACTATATAATAATTGACATAGGAAGAGGAACCTGAGGCTTTTTTTCCAGCTCCCCAGAGTGTGTGGTGTCAGTGTCTGGCTCTAGGAGGCCTACAGAAAAGATCACAAGACTGCTTCATCTCCCACCTATAGCTTGTAAGATCTGAAGGTGAGAAACCTAAAATCATTAAATATTGATCTATGTGTTTTTGCATTATTAACTTATTATCCAGTGCAATGAGGTTTCTGTATTTTGGGGTCCAATAAATGCTACATTTATGGACTCAGATAAGTCCTAATTTATGCCTGTATGGAAGCTCTTGTCTACTTGAAAACAGGGAACGTCACTGCAGCTGTTCTTGCTGGTTTTCAGCTTAGAGGTGGCAATAACCTAATGATAAATGATATGCAAATTGCAAAGATTAATTAATGCAAGCTCCAATTATATAGAAGAAAATGGAGCTAATATTTCAGTTCTTTATTCATCTGTTGAAAGTACAATGAACAAATATTTAGTTTAAGAGCCTCTAGTTACACAACCAATCTTGCTCAGCTGCAAATAGGTGTCAGCAATAACTAATGATGAAGCCATGTGTCAAATAACAGGATATGGAGCACAGCTGGATTTCAAGGTGAATGATGGATTAGAAAAAGCTTAAAAAAATCTTAATAACACTGCATTGTTAGTTTAAAAATATATTCACTTGTCTAATCTTTTTATAGCAAAATGCGTCAGTTCAAAATTCTTATTCATAAAATTCTCTTGTCATTGTATTACCTCTCACTCCTGCATGTTGACTCACTCCTCTCATAATGATGAAGCTTCATAAAAGTCTTGTGACTTACTGCTTCACAGGTAAGGTGATGTGGCCCAGCAGCACCTGATCCCAAGAAATGATCAGTTTGAGGCCAGGCATTTTTAACTGTCTCTAAAGGAAGTCTCATGAGTAAAATCCTGCCCACCACTGAAACCCTTTTTGTTCTTTTGTATCCATTCTGTGCTTTACATACTAGGTCATCTGTAAACTGAGTAAAAGAAAAAGAAACAGCTGTCCAATACGCTGCACCTACCTCTTTCTCTTATTGTTCTGGCTTTTTCTAGTCTATGCACGTCTTCTTTTTTCTTTTCCCATTCTACCTAATAAAGTTAGATATTAACATTTTCCATGCATCTTTTTAAATGTGTGTGTGTGTGGAATGAAACAAGTGTCTTCTCTTTAGATTACTTCTGAAATTAAGAAAAGCCACTCAAAAAAGAACACGGATCGGGTCCCATTATGGAATCTCCACAGGGCTGGTGTGAGCTGTTATTCATGCTTGTGCTGAGGCCAGTGCAGGAAGTGAAGGAAATGAAATGTCTTTGCAGCTGCGCAGGAGCTCCCATCAGTGCAGACCACCAAGGGCCACCAAGACCTGACTAAACTGGGGCTCTGTACGTGGTCATGCCAGCAGGCTGCCAGCACAACAGAGAGCTGAGAACTGGGGCTTATCAAGCAGCTTCATCCCCCTTACCCTGCTGTGCCAGCCTCAGATGATGGAAAGAAACGAGTCTTAGAGCAAATTTTTCCTGCTGTGTTTCTGCAGTGCTCCAGGATACACTGGGTCATTCCCCAAATAAGCCTTCTGATGGCAAGGCCTCATGGTGTATGAAGAACTTCGTGGCAGACATGAAGGAAGGACCCAGGACTTCCTTCTGCCTCAGAGCAGATTTTTACCATTTATAAACTAAAACAAGAAGTTCTTTTAACCATTATCATTGATGGGTCAGTGTCAAGACCCAGCCTGGCTCTGGGTGGGAGGAGGCAGTGGGATCCCTTGTTATACCTTTACACCCTCTTCTACAGGAATTCTTGTTTTTTCTTTATTCCATTGTCTCAGTCTTTGCCTGTACCATTATTTTTGGCTGATGACTAAACTATTACCTTCTCTTTTTTCTGTGTGGGTTGGATTTTTCTAATAAAGGAAGCATGCTGACACTAGCTCACTCCTCGGATCTCTAAAGGCACTCAACACACTTTGCTAAGACAGAGGCTGTGTACCAATTCATAGCAAATGTAATCAGTTTGGCCTCCTTTTGGTCTATTAACTGTCCATAAGCAGAGGGCAATTTAAAAATAGTCATTTTTCCTTGCTCCAAATAATCTTCCTATCACTTTTTATGCCGGTGGAATTCTGCTGACATTACTTATGGCTTATGAGAGGAAAACCATAACTGGAATCTGGAAAAAAAAAAAAAGATAAACTACAAACATACAAAGAATGACTCAAAACAACTCCTTACTTCCATACACATGCTATTAAAGTAAAAAATACTTGTTTTTCTAATTTCTATTAACATGCACACAAATGCAAAACAGTGTTCATAAAATTTCACTTCCCAGGACAAGCTATAGTAGTTGTGCCAGTGAAACAGATGTTTAGATGAAAAACTTAGATGTTTTTAGTTTATCTGCAGTGTAAAAACTAAAAACATGGAGCTCCTGAGTGGGCTAAGAAGTTCACATTCAAAGCTTTTCCTCACCATCTAAGTGCACATCGGTCTTTGATACAATGCCTGCTTCAGTGTGTTAAAGGACGAAAACATTGTTTGGTTTGCTCAGAGTATTCCCATAATTAAACCCAATAAAGCTTTCATAGTGAGTTATTAACTTGGTGATAGAAACAGATATTTCTTAAACAAAAATAATTATATCTGATGTGATTCATAAAATTTTTAAGCACAGGATGTTATCTCACTACAGTAGTATTATACAGCAATATTGTCAATCCCAAGCGTTAAAAGATACTACCATTCATGATACTTTAAACAATACATTTGAGAATCATTTACTTTCTGTCTCATAAGTCATGAAGTGCATTTACTTCTTCTTCCAAAATCTTTCTCAATGATGCAACAACAAAACCACTGGGAGCTGTCATAAAAAAATACTTTTTATCCTTTGGAAATAGGTAAAACTGAGGGACATTATGGGCACAATACTAAACTAGCAGACTCAAATTCCAACAAGTATTTAAATTTGTCAGCAATGATGATAAAGAGTTAGGTAATTCTAGAATTTAAGTTCCCAATAATATTGTTGTCTTGTGGGTCAACAGAACAAATCCCTGAAAAGCCTGGTCACTGTTACAACCACAGTAAACACTTATTCAGCCCCTTGCACAGACTGAATTTTTGGACTCTGTTTGGGGGGATGACCAGATTTACTATGAAAACAATTTCCCGAAAGTCTTATGCTTGAAAAGACAAAAGCAATGGAGAGAGAGAGGGGGGAAGTTTCACTTTGCATTTGCCTTTTTCACCCAACTTTGCAGGAGTTCAGGGACGGACATATGGTGCAATATGCACTGTCAGTAAAATGACAGCTACTCTTTCACCCTTGGGCAGCAAATGGAAATGCGTCTAGTTTATAAGCCAAATTCTAAAAATAACAAGTGTTCCTTTAACATGGCAGAGCACTGTGACTCATGCATCATTCTGACATAAACATGACATCCACTGCAGTCAAATCATTATGTCCAAATGCTGGTCAGATGTAGTTTGACCATTTTCAAAATTACTTATCAATCTTTCAAAAATATTTAAGCATCAGAAGGAAAAATAACAGCAATCTGGAGATCATTTGCCAAACATTAGATTCTGCTTTTATTAGGAACTGAAATCTGAGCTATGAATTCGATCACTGAAGTTATAAATGTGTTAAAAACAACCCGCAATCAGCCATGTCATGCCAACTGTTATATAAACTTGAACACCTGGGTAACTTAATAGCTTATTTAATGGTTAATGTACTGAAGTGCATTGCGTACCTATTACTGTGCCATAAATTGACTGCAGGACACTGAGTAAGCAAGTAGCAGCCTCTTTGCCTCACCTTCCCATCTATAAATTGCAGATGATGACAATACTTTCTATGTGACTGATCTGTTCCCTTCTAAGTAGGAACTATCACCATTAGGTTACCAAAACTTATTCTTCTGAAATGAATGTGAATAGTTAAACCTAACTGTCAAAGATTAGTATAGTGAATTTTAAAAAAATGGGCACTACCAGGGACAGCTTTCCAAAAAAATGAGGTGAATCACCTTCTAGAAGGATCTCCAGCTGGCTATCAAAGGAGTCCAGGTGAATAGGTTAAGCTAGTATTTTTCAGCTACACTGAAAAGTTCAACCAGCTCCAGCACCCTGGGGGAACGAGGGCTGAAGTAGATAGTCCGAGGAAAATCATTCCCTGCGGTGGACCACCCTCCAGCAAACTTTGCTGCCACACCAGAAACAAGGAGGACACTAAGCTGAATGTGCCAAGGCTCCCGGTGGTGATAATTTGGTCCTGCAGAGCTGTTCACAGCCCAGCATACACCTAAATGGCCATTATTTCCCTTGATTGCTTCTTTGTATCTACTGTGCAGTCAACCGACTCCAGTACACCTGGATGCTGAGGTGGGTGGAAGGAAAGACTGAGGAAAGAAGGTTGGTCTCTTGTTGGCTTGTGCCACCAGGAACACAGAAAAGTATGCTACATATTCAGTCAAATTTTGTCCGTATTCTAATTACTGCTGTTTCTTTTTGTCATCCCATTGAACATGTGATGCAGAAGCAGAACATATTTTATTACTGTACCAACAAAACTGTTACTACTACTAAGAGTTGTTTTTAGCAGCCCAACATAATTAAGCAATGAATATACAGATACAACCAACCTTTCTCGTGTCTTATTCCACCTCTTATAACATTGCCTGGGCTATGTGACAATGTCAAATTTTTGCTTCACAAAGATTTTTTTTTTTAAGAAAATCTTCTATTTTGACAGGTGGGATTTTTTTTTTTTCTATTACCAGCTCAATGCAAAAGCCCATGAAATAAGATTAACTTCAAAGTAATTTAAAGAAAAGGCAAAGGAGACCTTCAAAAGTGGTTGTTTTACTTTGAGCTGGGGAGTTCAGTGCAGCAGTGAGGGGAAAGCTCCAAGACCCAACAGAGCCACAGACACCAGCCACTATCATTAAACAAGTACCTGAGCACTTTGGGATGGATACCAGCTGTCAGCTCAGTGCCGAGGTATCAGTACCTTCTGCTGTGCTCTAAATAAAACATGTAAACCCGAGGAAAGAAGAAATGAATACATCATGAAATGCAGGAGTGTTTAAGTACAGGTAAGACTGAGGAGAGGGACACATCCTGTATTTCTTACTGATGACAACTCAGAAGTGTGTGTCCCCAGACACATCTTTTATCCAAACAGCTTCAAAAAGTGCATGTGGGGAAGCTCAGCCTGAGACAGAACAGAAATCTGCAGATTCCCAGTGAAAGGGACATTCAACAGAGCTTACTATACTACAGCACTGCCCAGAACCTTTCATGTGAGCCACTGCATAAAACAAGAGGAAGAACTTCTGCAGAGAACTTTCCAAAGTTATCCAAAATTCTTCCACAGTTCTTCCAAAATCTTCAAAGTTCTTCCAAATTCACTTTCCAAATATGTGAGCTGGTAAAAACACTGGAGACAGAAAAAAAAGTCTCAGGTTACAAAGCAGGTTGAGAACCATTTTAGGAAAATAAAAATAAGCAGACTCCTTAGTTTCATGCCCTACGTTCTGATCCCTGTCAAATTTTTCCTTCATGCTTGTGCTCAAGTGGCAACTAAATTTTTTTTTCAGGGAGCAAGTCATTTACCATAAGATCCTTCCGTGAACTTCTCAGAGAACCATATGACAAAAAGGTTTAGTTAATGTCTCTAACCATCATCCATGCAAAGATATAACATCAACTGTGTTTTTTTGAGCAGTGCAGTATTTTTGGCTTAAGTTTTGGCTCATGGCAGGTAGAGTCAAAACCCTCCTGGCATATAATGAATCAGCCAACTGTATAAGTAAATTGCTAAAAGCCAGACATGAGGATCAGCTCCGTAACAGCTCTCAGTCCCATTCCCAGTCTGAGGAGCTAGATGCTTCCAGACATGACAGAGAAGCGTTCAAAATAGAATGTAACAAAAAAAGTTCAAGCCTAAAAAGAAAAGGTGCTTGGTTCATACACACTGCTACTTCCTCTTAAAGTTTCCTTTTTCTGTTGATTTATGTCTTTTTATATTCTCTTTAATAAACACAATTAACATAGTCTGTCATTAAATCTATACTGGCTGTTGTGCCATGCACACAGCTACTATCAAGATGTCTAATTCAGCAAGGTAAACATTAACTTTATCAACTCCTGGAGTTTTGTGACAGAAATTGTGTAGCCACACACAAGAGATAAGACACAAAGTGGAGAGCATGAATGTAGCAAAAAGAGACTAATGAAAGATGAAGGATGTAATAAAAAAAGTAGTGACTACTGGTGGTTTGTCGTGCAAGAGGACTGCGGCATGCAGACCATATCTATGCTACTACTTGAGCACTGCTGTCCAACGACCTCAGGCTTGACCTGGGGTCCAGCCTTAGGGCCCATGTCCATCAAAGATGGAGGAAGTAGAAGACCATATAGGCAATGAAACATGACAACTGCAATCACTTTATAAGTTTTCATTTCTTCTTTTCCTTGCCTGAAATGTCTCCAAGGACAATATTGTATCACTGGCATTATTTGTGTTGGGACTTTGTTCACCTTATCTAAAATATTAATAACAAGTAACTGATCTTGAGAATGCTTGAGACTGATGTGTTAATTGAGGTGGTGAAATGAGCTATTGTCTAATAACAATATTCAGGGAAGTCTCCTGTCTCCACACAGGTTCCTCTAACCATGGGAAATTTCATCCTCTGTTCTTATACAACCAACTACTGGTTTGAATTTTCTAATACAAAACTGATTATTGTTGGTGTAGTGCTAGCAAAAAGTACTAGTTTCATGTCCCATACTTGAAAAATGGCATGTCCTTTCCAATCCTTTATATTTTATCAGCTGCAACATTTTTTTCTTTCCTCTATTTAATTTATAAGAATACTTCCTTAGAATAAAATTACTTGCATTGATTTGCTTGCAGACCCACTGTTAACAAGATTTGCTTCATTACAAATGATTAGCAAAAGTCCAATTGTTGCTCAGTAAGCAATAAAATCTAATTTATCACTTCAATAAGACTACTTTGCAGGATGCCACACAGTGGGAAATTTTTAAATCAGGAGAAAAAGAATGCATTTTCCACACATAGATTATGACTGAAAGTTTTAATATCTTTTCTGTAGGAAAGAAAGATATAAAAATACACTTTAATTGGGGTGCCATTGTAAAGAGTAACTATCCTTGATGTCTTTTGACTTTGATGATTACTTGTCCTTTGAGACTGCAGATACTGGATGAAAATTTGTCTTTTATTTGCAGACCACACTACATGGATATATTTCATTCTTCTGTGAAAACAGATCATCCAAATTGTCTGAATATCATAAGAGATATAAGTATCTAAAATTCATCTCCTGTGCACTAATATCTAGTCTAGGAATATCTCTTTTCTCATTTTTCTTGACATTGGTTTCTTGGAGATGTGTAAGTTTTAGCAATAGAAAGTATTTTTGTTGTTGTTGTTTGTTTTTTGTTTGCTTGTTTTTGTTTGTTTGTGTTTGTTTGTTTGTTTGTTTTTAATGAAAGAAAGAAGTTTTCCTGCACACTATTGTCAGAGGTTCAAAATTTCCAAGCTTCTGCTTACAACAGAGAGAAACATCTCCTACCTGAATGGGAAGAAGTGTAAACAAGGCTTTGTCTCTTCAGCTGTGCTAATCAAAATATCATTTTAATGTCATGGAAAGCTTTCAGAAACAACATATTATCATTCATCTAGGATTTGTCTGAAGTGAAGAATTTTATTGCTTTGGGTGTGCTGGTTATTTTAAGCGGCACCAGTTTCCCAACATGGAATAAAGTGCTTATCCTAATGTAGCTTGTTCTAGTTTATTGGTATTTTTATTCAGGGCTTTTATTTCAGTAAATAAATTACACCTCAACTGAAATAGCATTATCAATAAACTTTAGTGTTCAACACATATTAGGTTCTAATGAAGAAAGGAGAAGTTCTAATGAAGAAAGTAAGAGTAATTCCATATATTGTAAAAGGATTGGGTCAATAAATGGAGAACAGAGAGAAGCTACATCTCTATATACGCAGAGGTCTGAGGTAGCAATGGTTGCACTGATGGCTGCAACCATTTGAGCTACTGAGGAACATATATTAATAATTGAGTGAAAGAGACAAAATCAACCAGATACTGTCCTAACCCCATTAGGACTGCCTTATATGTGGTTGACAACAATACATGATGTGCCTTAAGCCTGCCACCCCAATTGGTACCTGGGTTTTGATACTCTAACCTTGACCCCAACATATTAAAGCCAAGTGAATGCATAAACAGCTCACCGAATCAGAGGCACAGCTAGAGATAAAATATGAAGAAGTTAAATCAAGTAAAATCATCAAGTACCAAAAGAAACCTATCTTACCTGGGGAAAAAAAAAAAAAAAAAAAAGATATCCCATTGGAAATATTAGGCCCAGAAATGCACCAAGTGAGGGCATGCCAGAAAGGATCTTTAAAATGTAGCTTTAAGCTCAGGGCTCAGCTTGGTCTGGATTACCCTAAACCACCACCTGAACATGTCAAATCAGTATCTAGTCAATATACAACTACCATTATAAAACACTTGTTGAAAGCATAAACTGAAGCTATTTCGTAAAAGTGGATTATGAATCAAATTGGCTGACCTTTTTCAGACTTGTTTACTAAAAAACTGTTTCAGATTATGTAAGCTACTGGTAATTTGAAGTTACCTATAGCTAAATTTTGTCTTAATTTAAATGTTTCTTTGTTATTTTTTAGAACAAAAATAAAATACTGTATATACGAAATTATATCTTACGTTAAATGCAGTAATTTGGTTCTTCCTTCCTGATGTCTTTTAAAACCAAATTTTTCTAGAAATAAGTTTTAAAGAAAGCCAGTGATAATAGTTTCAGATACAGAACAAAACAAAACAATGAAAAGCTCTGACAAAAATCATTTCAATATTGCTAAACACTATTTCCATTTTACAGGTAAGAAATTTAGATGCAACAGAACAAGGGAAAATTTACAAAGCCCTTGGTTTTATTGCATATTAGTTCTTGTGCTGGGCTGCATCTGAAGCTCCTGACAAGCCTTGATGGGGCACTGATGTCTGCTTCAGCCACATAAAGCCAAGCCCAGGAAGAAGTAAAATTTAAGAGAGTTACCAGTGCATTACATTACCACCTCCCCAACCACACACCATCACTATCTAATTTCATAACCTGATGTGTTTTCAATATAGGCCTGTAGTTTTTATATACAATGATAATCTTGCTTTTATTTTTCTCCTTCACTCCATCATTAAGTTTCAAATGTATATTGAGCTGCAGCTCATGAGAATAAGAGAGGGTCAAGGTGACGCATGCACTTTTGAATCTCACTTCCCAGATGTGTTAGGTTCTGTAATATGGCAAAGACCAAGATCTGCCGTTACGGCCAAGCTTGAGGGTGCAGGGGTTAGCTCTGACAAGGCATCCTGAAACAACAGCAGGGAAGGATGGATAAATAGGCAGAGAAAAGAAGGGAGAGAAAGGAGAGAAGGCAAAGAAGCCCAGCTCTTCTAATCCGTCTCTCCTCTTTATTTCCTTCCATCTCATCTACTTTGCTCACAACGTGTCTTTCTAAACATAAGTATTGAAAACAAATAAATAAACATATAGATAAAGGTGAAATTTGTAACAGATCAAGCAACTCCTGCTTAGTTTTGTTTAAAATGAGGTTTTAAGGCAAGCTGTTGGAAGTGCTTCTGAGCCCCAGGCTGGGGAAGGAGCAGGAAGAAATAATACGGGTAGGGGTGATCCCCTATTTTGTTCGGAAACTTCTCTTAAACTAGAGAAAACTGAAGACAATAACAAAAGACTTTACTCCCATTGACTGCCCTTTGAGTGGTCTCTACAGTGCATTGGCATCTGGGATACTGAAAAACTTAGTCTCACTTGAAAACCTTTATTCTGAGAGCAAGATTTTCAAATACGAATAAATCTGCCCAAGAAATCCAGCCTTCTGCATAGCTCTGGGAATGGGTAGTGATGGTTCTTTGATGTTCAGTCTCTTGGAAAGTAACCTTAGATCACACTTACCCTTCCTCCTGCCTGTGGCATTGGCTTCTAAGAGCACTGGCCTGCTTAAATTTTAGCTTTGAATTAAGAAGTTCAGTAAAAGAGCATTAAAATTATTTCCCAATCAGACTTTGTAAGTTAGTGTTCAACTTCAAAAGGAAATTCAGCTGTCCATGAATGTTGCTGAGCCAAACAGCTAGACAGAGTCTGAAAGAGCAGAAAAGATACTTTAGTTTTATGTTGTGGATATGGAGAGAGGAAATGAGGAATCAAATAAGAAAAGTGAATATGAGAAAGGAAATTTAAGAAGAAATATAAAAAAAAAAAAGTGGTGAAAGAGAAGTGCTGTGATAAACACAAAGTTATCTGCAAAACAATAACAAAAAGAGCTAAAAAAGTTCCCTTGGGTGTCACCTTTGAGGCTATTGCCTCAAAATGGCCTCTAAACTAGTAACATGATTCATCTTTGTGGCAGGGTACATGGAAGTTATGGAGAGTCAAACAAAGTTTTCATTATCGTTTTCTTCTGTTTCTCAGTCATCCCTTCCATTGTTTTCCTCTTGTTGCTGAAGTACTCTGAGATACTTTGATAGCAAAGTGGCTGTTTGTAGTCTCCCAAGTAGGTTTGTCAGCATTGCTTTTGACCTGAAATGTTCTGAATCACCTACCCCTCAAACAGAAAACCACCTCCTCTCTGTGCATTGCAACTAATGTCTGTGGTGGTTTTACCCAGCTGAGCAGCCGACCTCCACCACAACCGCTTGCTCACTCCCCCTCCTCAAAGAAACAGGGGGAGAAAATATGATGGACAAGGGCTTGAGGGTTGAGAGAAGGACAAGCAGGTTACTCACTAATTATCGTCACGGGCAAAACAGACTCAACATAGTGAGATTAGTATAATTTATTACTATAACTAGCAAACTAGAGCAGTGAGAAACTAAAAGCAAACTAAAAACACCTTCCCCCCACCCACCCTCTTCTACCTCCTCCCCCCGAGCAGTGCAGGGGAACGGGGAATGGGGGCTGCGGTCAGCCCGTATCGCTTCATCTCTGCCGCTCCTTCATGGTTGCTCTCTGTTCCCCTGCTCCAATGTGGGGTCCCTCCCACGGGATGCCGTCCTTCCTGAACGGGTCCTGCATGGGCTTCCCACCGGCTGCAGCTCTTCAAGAGCTGCTCCAATATGGGTCCGTACCACGGGGTCCGTCCTTCAGGAGCAAACTGCTCCAGCA
>VXAL01005864.1:26643-108190 GCA_013399475.1 Chauna torquata
CAGGGGAACTTCTGCTGTGGCACCTGGAGCACCTCCTGCCCTCCTTCTTCACTGACCTTGGTGTCTGCAGGGCTGTTCCTCACTCTTCTCTCTCTCAGCTGCCGTTGCACAGCAGTTTTTTCCCCTTCTTAAATATGCTCTCACAGAGGCACAAACAGCATAGCTCATTGGTTCAGGTCTGGGCAGTAGTGAGTCCCCCGCCATAGAGCTGGCTGGAACTGGCTCTTATCTGACATGGGGCAGCTTCTGGAATCTTCTCACAGAAGCCACCCCTGTGGCCCCCCTCCTACCAAACCTTTACCTCGTAAACCCAATACAATGTCTCAAAGGTCCCATAACCTGAACATGTGCTTTCACTCCAAGAGATGGACTCCACACAGTTTGTAACAAGTTTTCCTTTTCAGAAGCCATCCTTTACCATGGTCTGTATGAAACCTGCCCAGCTGACTGCAAGGAGCACTTCAGACCCTTTGCAAGAACTTGAAGAGTCAGGTGGGAGCACATTAAGCTGTTCTGTACTTCTAAGTTGCTCCTGATGGATGTGACTAAGCAGATGGATAACTGGAAGTGTGAAGACATTTTGTAGTTGTATATTTAATGGATGTCTATTTGAGCCCGAAGAAATCAATACAATAAATATTTAATCTCCAAATACTATTAACAATACACCAGCTAAAGATTATTCCTGACTGAGAGAGCATTTCTTGAATACCTGAACACATATGTATCTCAGGATGCTTTAGAGAAACATAAAACTGCCAACTAGTGCAGACTCTTTTTTTTTCCAAATTACCTAAATATAGACTCATCCCTTCACAATGACTTCCAATAAGACCAGAACTTAAAATGCCAAAAGGCTTGGTGGGTACAAGATCAACTAATGTGGCACTGAATAAGCCTGAAAGAAGCATGTTAGTCGGAGATAGCACCCAATGAACATTGCAATATCACTTCTTGACACAAACAGATACATGAGAGTAACATTCACTTTGTCCGTAACCTATATGGATTGGTGATACCTGTGCAGAACTGTCCCTGAAGCCCAGAGTATAGCTAAATGTCTAAAGCACTGAGAAAATGAAAAAATGATGCCTCCACTGACAATGAAAATGGAAGAGAGAAGAATCATTCTCAGGGGAACAGTGAGGGAGTAAGGAAGGTGTAGGAGGAAGGAAAAACAGTGACAAACGACGTGTCCATACTATTCCACTGCACAGCATGGCCAGCATTAGCGACAGCGGAGGTGTCCTCATTCAGCATGCAGGGAAAGGTGATCATCCCAGGTCCTGTGAGCCAACAGTTAAATCAGTTTCTACCATCATATACCAAGGAAAAAGAGATATGTTATAAAAGGGCCAGGTTTCCACAGCATTCAGAAGGACTAGCATAAAAAAAAAAAAAGTGTATCTGAGCTGGGTGAAAATGTATTTGCCTGCAGCTTAAAGCAGTAGGATGGTGTCTGTTACCTGGGCCCTTCTGAGCCAAGCAACAAACCAGAATGAAATATCCTTGAGGAGAGGAAACCAGTGCCTTGGATGTACCTTGCCATCATTGTTCTCCTGAACACAGGACACTTGAATAAGCCACAGACATGATGTCTCCCAGATCACAGCTCCAAACCTCTTCCAGACAGCACCTGGGTCTGAAAAACTTTTCTCACACCCTCCCAGGCAGTAGAGATGTGCAGGTTGTGAGAATGCCTTTGTCTCTGTTTCAGAGCTTTGATCGCTTCTCCCTTCCAGTTATGTTTCCCTGATATATGTAATGCCTCTCTTGGCTTCCCAGTCTCCAGAACATTCATCTCAGAGAACACCTTTCTCTGTTCATCTCCAGAACATTCATCTCCAGAACACTCATCTCTCTTGGCTTCCTGGTCTCCAGAGCACTCATCTACTTGCCGTTGTTCTGTAGGAAACACACAAGCGTAGTAGGCAAGATTACTCAAGATAAAGTTTAGTTCAGCTTCAGTGACTGTTTAATACGTGCCCTACAGCAAGGCCTAACTCTGCACCATCCCATCCAACAGCTCTTTAATTCAGGACTTTAGCTTAATTACGTTTTTATTCATATGATATTTTTACAATAAATTGTTTGAGACAAATATTCCCCCCTATTTTCTTTCTGTTCAAAAACAGCAATAGAAAATTACCTACCTATACACACGATAAATGATCATCAGTTTTTACTGTGATAACAGATTTTATGAAAAAAAGAATATTTTATTTTTTTCTTGTTTTAGAAAAAAATATTTGATTTAGAGCTACATGAGAGATGGATTTCACCCATTTTATGATGGTTCTTGTCACTAAGTAAGGTAAAACAATTCAACATAATCATTTTTTAGCTTAAGCTACGTAATAAATATAAAATCTGTAAATAACTAAATCTAGGAATTTCTGGATAAATGATTTGTGGCAAAGGTAGATATGAAAAAAAAGTCATTCTTTTTTTTTTCCTTAACAAAGTAGAGTATTAAAACATCATCAGATTCTGCAATACAAAATGAATTAAATGTAATTAGCTTATTTGAACCTTTCAAATCTCTCTTTTCTTGCTTCATCCCAGTACTTTTCTATTTATTATTTTTACAGAACCATACTAATGGAGCTCCAATTATTTTTAATCATCATCATCTGAATAATTTACCTAAAATCTTTCAGTCTGGTTTTCCTGTTCAGACTATTTATAAAGGGTTATTAAATGCTCTTGGAAATTTGAGAAATGCACCGTGTGCTAAGAGCTAAGCACAAATATCTTCCAAGTGTGTGTGCAAACACAGGAAGTTTTGATATTCCAGCATATCCATCCTTCAAGGAATTCATTCATAGAGACCTGCTACCTCCCAGAGAAGGGAACAAGTGAAAACAAATAGGGTTTTCTGACTTTTTGCTCATTTTCACTCTTGCACACATTGCCCTGAGGACTGAACCCTTAGTCTCTGTTTCCAGCTGTGCAAAAGCAGAGGGCTGGCTTGACACAAGGAATTCACAAGACATGGGGGTGACACATAATCTACATTTCCTCCTCACCAGGTCGGCAATTGGAATGGAAATCCCTCAGCCCTGCAAGCATCCTATAACATTTCCCATTGGTACACATTAGAATAGAATAGAATAGAATAGAATAGAATAGAATAGAATAGAATAGAATAGAATAGAATAGAATAGAATAGAATAGAACAGAACAGAATAGTTCAGTTGGAAGGGATCTAACAAAGATCATCAGGTCCATCTGCCCGATCTCTTCAACGCTAACCAAAAGTTAAAACATATTATATTGACAGAGTCAGAAATGGAGCTGGAAAATCTTGATGTTGCTGGAAGATGTGCTTTGTGATGTGGCTCCTTATCTTCTCGATCTTTTGCTTACAGTGCTCTGAGGAGCAGCGGCACCACCAAAAAGTGAACATTGGGTTTTAAGCACAAAATGAAACATGTGAAGCTATTGGCTGTTAGTCCAGAAGGGAAAATTAGGGTAGCAAAGTAAAAGGTACTTATGGGCTTCACCTCTCCCACAGGGAGGAACTGGATCTAAAACATGGTGCTGCCTGAAGTGGGACCTTGCCAAGCACTTACAAGGAAACCAAATTCCTGCAGGAGTGTGTAATGCTGCAGTCAGAGTTGGCGGGAAGGCACCGGCAGCTCCAGGCGTAACGATTTCCCGGGACTGCACAGAACTGTGAAATCTCTGTAGAACTCTGACTTTCTCACAATACCAAACTCTGGAGGTGAAAAATGCTGTGTGTCAGAACCCACAGAGCCTAATAACTTTTAACTTGGAGCAAATGATACCTGCACAAGAGTGAGGGGTAAAGTCTGAAATTTGCAATAGATTCAGGGAAGTAAACACCCTAAACCTACAGGAAATGGCACTTCATGGCCACAGTGCAATATTGTCCATAGGGCATTTTTTTTTTACATACCAAGTCAAGAATCTCCTGTCAAAACTGGCAGAACGGGCAAGGGGCTGAGTGAAGCAGGAAAAAGTATGAAAGCATCAGACTCCTATACTCTCCTATAGTACAGAATACAAAAAAAAAAAAAAAAAAGAAGCATATTTTTAAAAAAATAAGATCACCAAGCCAGATCGTTCTTAATACAAGACAAATGCCTTTATCTTAACATCCAGCAGACTTCTTGAACCAAGAGAGCACATGGCAGGAAAACAGAAGGAATGCAGAAGTTAAAATGCCCAGAATGGCCAGTAATTATCCCCTCTGTGAGTTGAAAAAATGTTAGTTCCAAAAAAAAAAAAAAAAAAGCTAGCTGGAGCTGTCAAGGTTGCCCTGATCAAGAAACAGTGAAACCTAACGTCTCTTTATTATAAACAAGCCTGGAGCCTACTTGACTGTTACCACATTTGGAAACTTCAACCTGCCTTGTCTTCACTATTGATTTACAAGCAGTTATTACAGCCAACCCGAGCTAAGAGCACACTTCTCTTTTTTCCTTGCATAGTGTCCCCATTGTCTTGCTTACATTCTTGAGGGCAAGTACCAGCACAGATAGGAAACCGTAATGCTAAAATAATCATCATGTTAATAAACTTCAAACTGAAGGTTTAAAAAAGCCCTAGTGCTTTAGTTTCAGAGAAATCACTAAATGAGGATAAAAACATAACTCTCCAAGGCAGATATTCTGAAATTTGTCTGTCCACAAAACATGATAAGTGCAATGAAAATAGGCTTAGACTATTTAATTTGAAGTCCACTGTTTTCAGAGCTTCTGAGGAATGGAAAACAGTAACTTACACTTGAGAAATCTTCCTTACAACTATGCTGTTGCTACACAAAAATAGCTGTACATTTTTCATTGTGTTCGATTTACATTTTGGAAAAACATGTCAGGATTAATACTGATTCAAGGATAAATGCACTGTAAATGATGTAGCATTTTGTGAAGTAAAGACTTTATATCTCTTTAGTTGTGATGGCCATCGTTTTTCAGTGCTCAACCTTCATGACAAGAGTTTTGCTGTTGTTCTAACATGTTTTATTTATAAATAACCCACTGGAGTTTCCCATGTACAACCACATTACATCTCATTAGAGTCAAACTACTGACAATACTGCTTGCTAGTCCCTCAAAGGAGAACAGACAGAAAATGTGAATTGACAGAATAGACATTTTTGTATATGCCTCTTTTTGCCCCTCTTCTCAGGAGAGTTCAAGGCACTATGCACATTAAACACCTGCCTTGCAGTAAGCAATGTATTTTATTAATGTTACAAATACTTCACATTATTCATAAATAAGGAATAGTTTAATTTTTTTATGAATTCCCCTTGATAAGGAAATTTTTGCCTTGTTCAGGCTCCTGCCTAGACTTCAAAATGTCTTTTCTCTCCTTTGACAAGGTCCGTTTGACAAAGGCAGAAAGTTGTCCTTCAAGCTGATAAGTCGCACAGTTGTAAGCACAGGGAAGGAGCATGTGTTCTCTGTTAGATATTCCTAATCAGCATGACACTTCAAATAAGTTACTTTAGGCAGCACAAAAATGACCTTGGACTATTACTTTGACTCATATTTTATGTTGTCAGCCTGCAGAATTTTAATTAGAATTGAGGGTTCAGGAAATCACTACATTCAATCCATTGACTTCTTACAAGCCTGAAAATGATTGTAGTTTAAGCAGTATCAGAACAGGAAGAGGGCTCTTGAGGTATCATTTTAGGAAACTGGGTCCAGGTTATTTATAATAGGCAAGGAGATATTCGTAATTCATTTTCCTCTCAAAGTATTCGCATCAGTCTGAAGTCTTCTTGATTCTGAAAAGCTTTATACAGCTGTCACAGCAAAAATTGGCTACAGAATTAATAGGGCAAGTATCTTTTTGCTGTCCACAGGGCTAAATATGCTACTCCTATTCCTTCCTGTTTTAGGAAGCAGATTTGCACCTGTTTTATGACATTTTGTAGTTTGGAAATGTGATGGAAGGAGCTGCTCTCCTGCATTCAGAACATTTTCCTTGTTTTTTCAGGTTGGCAGTAAAGAATCCCAGTAAAATCTAGCCCCCTCAGCTGAAGTCAGCATGGGTTTTGCACATCAGCTCTTTTACATCTTCCAGTACATACCACAGGAATTCAAGAATTACCATCAGAGCAGTTATCCTGGGAGTCCAACATCCTGTGCTTGACAGAGGCTGCAGCAAGCTGTGGCAAGAAACTCTGCAGGCAACCAGCAGTAGAGCACATACACCAGGGACACCGAGCTCTGGAAAGTTAAAGGTTGAGCGGTGCCTCTCCTGGCATCCACATGTTTATTCCCAAGTTGGTTCTTCCCTGTGCAACCCCTGAGGTCAGTAAGTCTGTCCCTCACACAAATTCCTTTAAAAAGCTCTTGCGTGATCTCATTGTTAACATTCATTACTATAATTCCGAATAACCTTGGAATCTTGAAAGTGGCTATTTTTTTTTAACCACCTTACTCTGCCCAGGCACTTAGCTTCAGCAATATCATATGATAATAAGTCCTCCTAAAAAAGCTGCAAGTTCTGTGAGAAAGTAGGTCTGCTTTTCAGTTTTTCATCAGCTTTATTAATAGTTTGATGCTACGACTGGCCTCAACCATCTATACCAAAGTCATTTTTCCGAATCCGCAAAACATAAAGGTTGGTTTCCTCTGCTCTCATTATTAGACACATAATCATTTTGTCTTCAGACAGGAATAAAACCAAAACTTCCTGCAACAGGAAATGAAGTTTGAAAAAAATCCCTTCTATGCAGCTTCTAAGAATTTCTAGTTCTAGCCCAAAGGTGCTCCTCTTCTGGGAATATGAACCAATAATCAAAATAATAATAAAAGGAGCAAAGCAAAAGATGATTGTCTGTGGCTTCTGACAGAAAGTCATTCCCCATTCTGCACTCAGTTCCAGCCTGGCTCACCACTTTGATTTATTAGCAAAGACAGGTAAATGAAGAGGAAAATGTTTCTTCTTAAAGATACAGACAAACTGTAAAAATCAGGTAAGTATTTCTAGGCTATTTATCTTCCCAATGTTGTCTAAAAACAACAAAATGGTTTTTCATCTTTTTTTTCTGTGTACACATACTGCTGTGTGCTGTTGTAACACAGAAAAGGGAAAAAGGGTTGTGTGAAACCATAATTTCACTGATCTTGGAGTTTCAACCCATTGTTTGATTTCCCAAGAAAAAGGAACTTATAGCAGTTTCCTTATAGCCATTACAAAAATATTGGAAACTGATTTGCTTTTTCATTGCCTCAGGAACCAGATAAATATCTTTACAGTTTCATTTCTGCCTACACTCAAAAGTGTGTAAGGCTGGGCAAATATGGGCAGGCAAGATATTACAGTCCATCGACCATTATTCTGAAGTCCACTGAAAAGCTTTAAGAAATGGTGGGAAAATAGAAACCAGTCACTTTGACATTAATTGACATCAATTGGAGAACATTAAGATCAAAAGGAAATACTTGAAAAGCAATCAGAAGAACAGCCAGCATGGTTTCTTGGAGGTGGAAAACAAAGCTGATCTAATTTGTTCCAATTATTCAAAGCTATACTAGAGTTGGGCACATATTCTGGATTTGTGAACTCCTGAGACTACTCTCTAGGTTCATAAAAACCGATTAAGCCCCATGCATGGATTTGTTAAAATGTAAATAAATTTGAAGTAATTTTACCTGTACACTGAGGCCAAATGGCAAAGTGAATGTAAGGGCTGCAATATCCAGCCAATGAACAGTTGTAGATTTTAGGTTTGCTTTATACTCAGGGTATATGCTTAAGGCATCACAGTCCACTTACCTGTCCTTAAATTCTCTGTATGGCTGCCAGGTGAAAAGCCCCTTGGTTTTCCCCTTAGGCCAAACCACTCAGCTCTGTTCCTCAGGCTTTGTGAGTTTGTGAGCTTTTCCAGAAAGGAAATGCTGCACTTCACCATATATTAATGATGTTACTATTTAGTGAGCTGAGACAATACCAGAGCCCTTATATAGAGCCCCATAAACAAAAAGTCTGATTGACTGGCAGATCTACTACTTACCACAGTCAGATTAATCAGTACTAATCAGGTAAAGCAGTAGTTTGACCGAGCATTACACGTACATCAAGTCCCAGTGAAGTTAACCAAGTGTGTTGACGAACTCTCATGCAACTACAGCCCTGAAAAATGTTTCAAATTCAGAACACACATTTCAACTACCTGATGGGGAGACATAGAGAAAATAGAGCTAAACCATTCTCATATACAGGAAAGACCGTAAGACAACAAGCACAAACTAGAATATGGGAAATTAGAGGGTTTTTTTGTTTTGTTCTGTTTTGTTTTATTTTGTTTTACCATGAAGGCTGGTCAAATATTGGAACCGGTTTCCCAGGGAGGTTGTTGCATTTTCATTCTCGGAGGTATTTGAAGCTTGAGCAGGCAAGGCCTTGAGCCGTCTTACCTAACTGGCCCTGCTTTGAGTGGGGATTGAAACACAGGAACCCCAGATGCTCTTTCTGAACTAGACTGCTGAATCAATCTGTGATTTTGCATGTCTGGGAACTGAGATTGATTACAGAATTGGGTCTCATTACAATTTTTCCACCCATGGGTCACTTTAAAAGATTATGTGTAAATCTCATAGAAGTTTGCAGTGATATCTGGTCCTTTAACTTCTTTTTCTCCTTCATTTTGTACCTAAAGACCAAAAGAAGGCCTAAGAAAGACAATAAATTTATAACCTTAACACATCTTCTAAACCAAATCTCCATTCAAAATTTATTGTCATTCTTATATTTTATTTCTAACTTTCACTTATCATCCTTTTTTTCTCATGTTCTGAAAATAATTCAGAATGGCCAGAAATGCCTGGCAGTGCTTTCATTATCATCTTTTACAATCATCTTCCTTTCTACCCCACTGCTCAAATAATATAGCAGGAAAAATGAGAACAGTTCAGGACTATTGAAAGCATTATTATTACAAAAAAATCACCTACAGCTAAATCCATTAAGGAGCCAAATGCCTGTGTCCTAACTAAGAGTCTTTGTGTGTAACAAAGTCCAAAACTGATTTACTTAGACTGCAGTCACTCAGCCGCCAGGTCATGCTGCAGCACCAGCAGCCCAGGAATAAAATTTCTGGCAAATCTGCTCTGGCTCAGGACTGCCAATGTCTGATAGCACTGGAAAGCTATCTGTAGCACAAGCCATGAATGTGGCAGTGATCACCTCTCCACCATGTTGGATACTATGGACTGTCTCAGGGATTACCAACCAACGAAATCCACTCCATATGAAGAAAAGCATGTCTGCCTTTCATAAAACAACCCATAATTAAGACTGTCCCCTCAGAAGTTAGAGGTCTACCTGCTTTCACCCCTGAGGCAACTAGCCTAACAATCAGTTTCAGGGTAAACTAGAGGAAAGCTCTGTTTTGTCATCATGTCAAAGATGCTGTGCTTTATATGATGTAATTAAATCTTACCGAGTCACAAGGCAAGTAAGAAACTGAGTACATCTCAATGGTGAAGTGTTTAGGTTGTTCCTATGACCATAGCATTACTCACATTCTACTCCCCACTTCAGTCAGAACACAAATGCTATTTCTCCATTGTCACAGCTGTGGGCTTAGGGACGTGTTTGGGCTGGATGCTGCCATCTCCATAATGATTTCAGTCCCTATATCAATTTATCCCAACTGTAGTAGTAGGACTGCTGTATTTTTTGGAGCTGCAAAATTGTCCTCAGCAGACAGATGGGCTGCCATCATTTCCACTAGTTGCTGCTATTAGCTTCTTATCCGCACATCATCAGCAATGTCCAGTTACCCCTGTTGCATGCAACCAGTCAGAACACATTCATGATCTGAAACAAATTTTCATGACCTGACACTATTGATAAATATATACTTGCAAGGTGTTTAAATATGCACTTTTTGTGAACTGCTGATACTTCACAACATATTGGTAAGTATCTTTCTGTAAAGTTAGCTGCAACTCATGCTAAATCTAATTCAGATTTGCAAGGAGAAGAAGATATGTGATGCAAGATATTTGATTTACCTAAAACAGTGAAAACCAGCTTGAGCAATAACCTTGAAACCAAGAAATTATCTAGTATAGACAGGATATTTTTATTGTTGTATAGTTTTGTAAGTGCCTAATTGGCTTGTTTTCCATGTATTTTTTTTTCCATTTTCTCTAAATAAAACATAAGGTTAGATTCATACTGCCTAATTTAGGTGTCTAAATTGACAACAATATTTTGTGTTTGAGTTCAGGAGAATGATTTGAGACTTAGTACTTATTTCCAGACTGAATGACCTGCACTTCTGTGATGGAGGCAATGGAAGGAAATAATTGCAATGCTAGTATGAGGCAGACTGCCTATTTAAAGTCCCTAATACATCTTTCAAGATTACTGCTCTCAGGTCATCATGCATCAGTAGAATCAACTTTTTTTTTCTTTTAAATGTTAGAATTTTATTAAATGAAGGTTTCCTTTTCATCTAACTTTGTCAACCATACCTCATTAGTATGAGTTCATACATTTACATGGCATTTTGAAAAATAAAGCTACAGCTTATATGTTCATCCTGCTAAGTCTACACATGGAATCTGTGGAAGTTACATCAGGGTCAATTTTCACATAGAAAAGCTTCTTCCTAGTTGTTTTATGTGAAATGGAACTGTCCTGTTTTAATATAACTGCAGCTTCTGCTAATTGTGGTTAGAATGACAAAATGGCCAATGGCCATGAAAGCAGACAAACTCAACATCTTCTGCAGCTTCAGTTCTCTTACAGAAAGGAGATTTCTTTTTCCTTTGAATTAGTTCTCCTATGTTCTGAGCTCTTGTCAAGCACAAGTGCTTGTCTGTAAGATTTTTCAAATGCTTTTACAGAACTGCAAGGAACCACATTGCTTTCTATACTGTACCTTATACCTTTGGATGTCCAAGCATAAATGGTTATAACAGATGTTTTCATAGGGCTGAAAATTAAACAAGCTCACACACATGAACTGTGAGTTTGTATAAATAAAACAGAAGGGTAATAAAATTTATGGAGCTATATTGCATTTTCTAATAGACTAGAAATTATCCTAGAAGCTTAGTAGGGCTGTGCCAACAGTCGCTTTATTTAAAATTCTCCTATATGACATAAGCTGATAAACTCACTGTGTGTTATTCCTCATATACTAGAGGTGAAGTCATTGTGTCAGGCTGCACCAGGTGTTATAGAGGAAAGTCACTCTGTGCACATTTTAACAGAGAGAAAAATTCCAGCACTTTTAGTTAGTCTCAAGATAAACGTGTAGTAAAGCCACATTGATCCCGGGAGTATCACGTAACATTTCCTTTCAGATTGTTTCCTTTGTATTTAGTCTATTTGGCTAAGTTATATTCTCCAAACAGCATCCATCTCAACTTGAAGACTTCAAGAGATAAAGACTACAAGACTCCCTGGACAGTTTGCTTTGGCATTTAATTGCTGTCATCATTAAAAAAATGCACTTTAATTTGAACATAAATGTTCTTGCCTTTATCTGGCATTGGAACTGATTCTCATTTAACCATTCTCTCCTAGGCAGAAGAGTCCTTTTATGCAAGGCATTTTCCCCCATTCATCTACTTATCTACTACAGTGCAGTTACTCCTCCATCTTGTTTTTGATGCATGAAACAGGCTGAGCTCTTTTAGTCTCTCACCACAAGACATCTTCTATACCTTTGCATCATTTTAAGGACCAAGTAAGTATCCCCTCCCATAGCCAGTCAGAAGGGGCATGAATACCCACTCTTTCCCACCTGCATTCCCTGTTTCCCTTGCCTGGATGGCTTGGGCAAACAGTGGCTCTGCAATTAATCCTTGCCCCTTACAGTCCCACGTTTGGTGTGCAGCCTGGCCCACAATCTATATTTCTCTCATTTCCCCCTTTTCTCTCCCCTTTAAGCCAGGCTTGAGAGTTAAACTCCAAAAGATGTTATTTTTCTTAACATACAGAGGCTAAGGAAGTGGTTGCTAAGCAACAAGAGCCATAGGAACTTTTTTTTTTTTTCCTGAAAATTGCTTCCTCCCACTCAGATTTCTTTCCAATCTGGAAAGAACCTATAAAGGTACAGAGTACTTGCATGGAAAAGCAGCCATCTAATGTCCTTTGAATCAAAGCAACCATCAAAGGTTTAAAGGCTGGATCATTAGAGAGTTCAAAAGCATCTGGAATTTAATGCTGTCAGATTTGGCTTGGTGGCAGTCAGAACATTTTGAATTTTTAATGCTCTTTCTGCCATCTCAACATTAGTGAAAAAATGAGACTGAATTATTGGGGCTCGATTGGTAATATCCAATACTGACTTGTGCAGATTCTGAATTTTTTCTTCCTAGAAAAAGACCACTGTGCTAAAGTGTTTACATTACTATAGGACCTCCATGTACTCCTATAAAAATGGACAACCAAAGAATAATGACAGATTTGAACTCTGTGATTTTCAGTTCTGCAAAGCCTCCTGAATTTGCCAGATCACAGGAATTTTACTGCTCAAGCTTCACATCACTTGTTATACACACAGTGCATAAAAGAGAAAATTTCTGCACTCCTGGACTGAGATTCATGGCCAACTACATCCTGACTTTGGGTCAGAGAGACCTAGGCATCCACTTTCATTGCCTACACACCCCAGCTTCCACAGAAATGGAAACCCAATGGAGTGATTACAGTAGACCCACAGAGTGATCTGGTCAAGTCTGCAGTTTTTGATACATGGAGGATCAATATGCCCAATCAGACTGTGGTTAGAATGACAGGTAGAAGCTCAGCTCAGGCAGGAAATCAAGTTCTTTTTTGAATTCTTGTCCTGTCAATGAAATTTCTGTGAGATTCTGTAGGTGCTTTACCTGTATCTACATTTTGGATAAATCATGTACACCCACAGTGGTAAATTAAACAGTGCAAAGGAATTTTTCCGGGCACTGGAATTCAATTATTTGTATTATTAAACATTTATATTGGTTCCCATGCCACCTAGCATTTTTCCCAGAGAAACCCAGATGTGATCTAGACAGAACACAGGCCAGGAGCTATTCCCAGCAGTCAATTTGGACGCCTGATTTGGATAGCATGAGAGTTTAACAGGATGGATACAAGCCATCTCAAGGACCTGCCAGTTGGCCTCAGAGCCAGGAAACAATCCCAGGAAAATTTAATTTACTAGTATACTAAGCCCTACAATTTAGCTATATCATTGTACACAGTTCTTATAAATGAATTCTCCTGTAATATATGTCTGTGCTCTTTAGGTAGTCAATGGGGAGACATAGGTCACTTTGCTTATTTTTAAGCACCTAAACTTGTTGAAAGAAGATGACTCTTCACCTTTTGCTTTCTGTTTTGATCTTTAGGCCTGGCCCTTGATCCTCCATGTAGCATGCATGTTCACTCCTAAGCTCCCTTATGGAGTCAATGTTCTCACCCCAATGCACTATCCAGAAAAGTTTGCTCATATGATTTCTAATTGAACAAATTTATATCAGGCAAAATGGATAAGATCATACCAGATTTGACTCCCTCATTACCATACAGTCCTCAGTCCCAGCAGTCCCAATGGGTTTGCTCCCTCCAACATTTCCACATTCCTTGATAGTGTCTGACCTCAACACATGCAATGCTTTTGGCTGGTGGGCTAAGAAAATACTTTGTTGCAGCAAATTAGGGACTTTTGATTCAAGCAAACAAACAAAAAAAAACATGTAAAAGGCTGTTATGACTTAAAAGCTCCTTAGTGATGCAGGACAGTCCCCACACAGTGCAGTCCTGGCCAACCTCCTCTACAGGGCCAACTCTTGAATAAGGTAGACATAAGCCACTCAGTACCATTTTACTGGCAGCCAGGGATCACTTGCTTTTGAAAAACTGCTTTACTAGACAGTTAAATGTCAGCGGTATGGGGGAGAGATATTTTTTTTCTTGGGATCCTCAGTGCTAAAATGTTTTGTTGAATACTGTCCTAAAAATGTCACAGAGGCATGGCAGGATAGAGAATTGAACTCAAGTGCTTTCAGTCATGGTGTAATGAAATAGAGACTGCTTGCTGTCCCTTGCTGACCTCAGCTAACTGTGCACATCCAGATGGTCAGACAATTTTGTATACACTGCTTTTTGCTACTCCCATTCAAACTCGTGACTATAATTCTCACACTCCTCTGTAGAGATTAGCCTAGGACGCCTCTGGATCCACAGCAGCCAAACACACCTTCAGAATGACCCAAAAATTGTACTTCACTCTTGTATTGGGTTTACATGGCAAGGTTTTGGTAGCAGGGGTGCTGCAGGGGCTGCCTCTGTGAGCAGAGCCCAGGAGCTGCCCCGTGTCAGAGAAGAGCCAGTCCCAGCCGGCTCCGAAAGGGACCCGCCGCTGGCCAGACCTGAGCCCATGGGCGACGCTGGTTGTGCCTCTGGGACAGCAGGGTGAAGAAAGGGAAAACCTGCTGTGCAACAGCAGCTGGGAGAGAGGAGTGAGAAGTGAGAGAGAAGCAGCCCTGCAGACACCAGGGTCAGTGCAGAAGGAGCGCAGGAGGTGCTCCAGGCGCCACAGCAGAAGTTCCCCTGCGGCCCGTGGAGAGGCCCATGGTGGAGCAGGCTGTCCCCCTGCAGCCCGTGGGGTCCCACATGGAGCAGATCTCCACGTGCAGCCCGTGGAGGAGCCCCCGGTGGAGCAGGTGGATGTGGCCTGAAGGAGGCTGCAGCCCATGGAGAGCCCCCCAGGAGCAGGCTCCGGGCCGGACCTGCAGCCCATGGAGAGGAGCCCACGGTGGAGCAGGAGGTCTGGTGGGAGCTGCCACCCATGGGGGACCCGTGCTGGAGCAGTTTGCTCCTGAAGGACGGACCCCCGTGGTATGGACCCATAGGGGAGCAGTTCCTGAAGAGCTGCAGCCTGTGGGAAGCCCACGCAGGACCCGTTCGGGAAGGACGGCATCCCGTGGGAGGGACCCCATGCTTGTGGTTTTAGTTTGCTTTTAGTTCTCACTGCTCTAGTCTGTTATTAGTAAGCAATAAATTACATTAATCTAGCTTAAGCTGAGTTTGTTTTGCCCATGATGGTAATTGGTGAGCAGTCTCCCTGTCCTTATCTCAACCCTTGAGCCATTTTCCATTGTATTTTCTCCCCCTCTTCCTTCGAGGAGGAGGAGTGACAGAGCATGGTGGAGTTCAGTGACCCATTGGTGTGAAACCACTACTGCTTTATAGCCAGATCTTCTACCTCCAGGGACAATCAAATTTTGTAGGAGATGAATGTGGTGGGTTGACCCACCATTCTGGACCTATAGATAAGTCTAATTGGTTCCATAGAAACAGACCATCTCCCTAAGGTCGTATTCCTCCAATTCTCTTTGAAGACAGAGATTGAAGTATAGTAAGATTTTTGCCTTCAGCCCTTACTACACTGGTTTGAGAGAAAGTAACTCTCCTTATTTAATCAGCAAGATGAACAGTACATTGTCACAATGTGAAAAAGTTTTTGCAGAAGCAAGGTTTGTAGGAAAAGGTAGGATCTTTTCTGAGCCCAGGTGAGTTAGCTGGAAAAAGTCGATGACCTTCATCCAGTGTATTAAGAAACAACAGAATCCACGGTAGAACACAAATGCTGTTAGTCCAGCCTGATTATGTTAACCAGTTACACAAAACAGGATGGCTAGTAGCTTCAGCATATTGGCAGGGGAAGTGAGAACAGGAGCAGCAAGAAAAAAACATAATTAGTGACTGTAAAATAGAAAGGGGGCAGAAGAAAGATTGTAATGAACTCCCTAACTGGTGTTTCTGCAGAGAACATAATTCTTATAATCCAGTGGTTATGAATTCCTTTTCTAGATTTGTCTTCAGAAGTTATTTTTCAGATTTCCGTTGCATTGAAGTGGGTATTTTGTGGAAAATGCTTTTCCACTGATAACTGCATGTTTCTATCCTTTACCAGCTCTCTGTGTGAGTTCTCTCTGATGCATGGTGGTTGTTAAGTGTCACCCACACAGCTTCCGGGAGGACATTTTGTGTGTTGCATGACATATACCAAATCTGAGGTAAAAGAGTATGAACCATGGTTTTTGCTGGTTGCATAGTAGGAGTACTAATTGCGACAGCTGTGAAGATGCCTTGGCAAGTATAACTCCGGATTACGATAGGCTTGCTGCTGCTGGTGAGTTTGGCAGGTTGGAATATTGCATGAAAGTTGATGCTGAGAGATGCAGGGGAAAATTATTTCAATGTTCTTTCCAAAAAGACTGCAGAAGCTTCATTATTNTATTATTATTATTATTATTATTATTATTATTATTATTATTATTATTATCGTGTAGATTCTGATAGGAAAAAGAACAGAAACAAAGAAGAATATTTAGTAATGACAGCACAATTTTTACCCCCTCTTTCACAAAACCAAAGGGTCAGTTAAGTTTTCACTGAATAGAAGTACTTCTTATTTGTTCACCCATAAAAGCAAAATGCAGTTATGCAGTTATGGAGTATGCACACCTGTGTGTGTGCATGTGCCTCTCTACATGTGCCTCCCAATGGGCATGTCTGAACCAGGAGTCCTGAATTCCTAAATGCTAAGCCTGTTCCTGTAAGCAAAAGACAGAGATAATAAAGTATGTCATTTCTGTTTTTCTTAAAAGAATAAGAAAATACCATAATTTTACAGAAGTTCCTCAAATCCAAGCCTCCACAGACAGATAGGAAAAAGACATGAGACACTGAAACTAATTCATTAGAAAAGTAGGAGTAAGAAAATATTGTTTACTTTTTGTTGTAAGTGCTCTAAAGCATAGTAAAGTAGTGCAAGCCTGATAACAGTAAAGAGCTATTATAAAGACATATACTTCCAAATGCAACCTCATACTTTAAAAGCCTGCTTTTCAGCGAACAGAAGTGCATTTTCAGAAGGAGGAGTTAATGGTTTGTTGTATTTTACATTGTCAGTCTAGATACAGTTTGCTGTTTTCATATAAATATTCTTGAAAACATCTCAATTTATTCATTTGCAATTGAAATGTTAGTGCAGTATATTTATTATTGTTACCTTATTTAAAGCAACTTAAAAACCTCCAGTTATTGTTTTTTTGTTTGTTTGTTTGCCTGTTAGTTTGTTTGTTTTGGTTGTTTTTTTTATATTAAATCAAACCAGTATAATAATTATCTGGCTGTATGTATTGGGGATGTTTACTGTTGTTGACCATGGAAGATTGAGGACTTCTTGGAGGGAACGCAATGAAAGGAGACAGCATCTTTAGCTAAAGTAGACATATAACTGCTGTGCCTTTTTGGGGTATCTTAACGTGACATTGTCTGCCATAAAGCTGCTCCAGTCACAATTAAAGTTCTATCTTAAATCTGATTTTCTCTATCAACAGGGAGCAAAATCACTGATCTTTGCTCTCTGGAAGTAACAAGAGTAACTTCCAGATTCCACAGAAAAAAAATAGACATAAAGAAAACACTTTAGAAAGAGACACGGTGAAAAAAATGAAAATCCAGCTAACAGCTACCTTGTATTTATATCAGCACATATGGTCGTATTTGTATACTCCACACTCTCAGTTTGCCAAGGTTTTAACAAACAGCACAGCTGGGGATCTGGTAGCTAGGCATGGCCTTTATCCTTCGCTTGGTCTGTGCAGATGATGATGTGATTTGAGGATTCATGCATCTTCTTTTACCCTAATACTCCCTGAAGCTTCATTCAGATTCTCCTGCTCAGAAAGGATTCCTTCATGAATAAATAATTGTCAAAGTTGTTTTAATACTTCTGCCACCAAGTTAATTTCTGCTCACATTATGGAGATGCATTATCCTTTCAATATGGTCTTTTGCTATCATCTATGATTGTATGCTGATCAAATGTGGATCTAGTTTGTATGTAGAAATCTAGGAGCTGAATTAAGGCCCCCAAGTCAAGATTCTGTTGAAAACTGCATTTAAATGCATATATGTAGTAGTCCACATGCTGAGAGAAATATCCAGGCTCCCAGCACAGAAACTGCAGACCTGGGGCTCAGCTCAGTTCTTTCGACTGCACACAAACATCGTCATTGAAGGTGCTGCAACCTATCTGGTATCTGCTGCTTAAGGAGGCACAGGGCTACAGTGTGTCCTGCATGTCCTTTATGTCCCATATGTCTCATAGAACTTTGTGTCCTATGTCTTTGTATGCATGCAGACACCTCACAAGCCTTCAAGTGCCTCAAGTAACACTAGTTGCTTGTATTTAGGCAACTGAATTTACCTCTGGATTAGATTTGTTCTTTGACTCTAAGGGAACCCAAACCACATAGTAGGCATATAGACACCTACTTTTAGGTTCCCTAATCTGGAGCTGAATCCCAACCCTACGTCATGAGCTCAAGGAAGGGCTAAAACCTCCCTCCCTCAGGTCCTCATGATGAATGTTTTCTGTAAAGAATTGTTCTTTACTATACTTTAATCAGCTAATTAAGGTATTTTTCATTTGGCATACCAACGCTCAGATCTCAGCATGAAGACCTTTGTCACATTCAGAAATATATATACCATAAGAATGCATCATTAGGTGAACACAATTTACGTAATCGTATATAGGGTAACGCACAAGGCTCAGTACTAGTTCTTGATTGCAATTAAACATAAGGACAGACAACTTCTTGGGGATGATAATGACTTTGGAGTTACTGAGCACATCACCAACTCCAAGCGATGCTGTGCCTGCAAGTAAACAACCATGTCTGAGGACTTCTTAGTCTCAGTTATCTGTCCTGACTTCAGGTTTACAACTGGGAAGCATAAGCAAGGACCTCAGCCAGTCTAGTTTTCAGGGGCTGTACATTCCCATATCTTGGCTACAAGATCTTTATGTACTATGGACTGTATTTAGTTGCTTGGTATAGGTTGGCTAGATCTTGCCTTTAACCATGAGTTCTCGGCAGCTAAGATCCGTCTGTACTTTGGAACTGTCTAGCACCACAGAGGGACATGACTGGGGCTGTTCAGCATTACTTGCAGTAAAATAACCAAGAATAACAAAGTGGCAATTATTGTACAGACAAGGTCCCATTAAAATGAGCAAGGAACTTGACTTTGGGGGCCAAGAGGGTGGATAAATTCTATCTGATTCCTGGCTTGTACCAGCATTAAAAATACCTAGAGCACTGGAAATGTATGTTCTGATTTTCAGGACATGGAAAAAAAATAACTTGCTATAACATCAAGAAGTGAGTGACTTTGCCATCCAGTATTTACTAAGGTGCTGAAATATGAAGGTTTCCTAGGAGACAAAGTATAGACTATCCACATCTGAAACATATGCCCTCATACCATTTCCCTGGACAGTTTTAAGAACACTCAGCTTCCTAGGGTAGGACATTAAGGAACAACTGTGCTTGTCTTACTGTTTTTCTGCTCTTTGCATTTTGGTGCTCTATAAATCAGCCAATTGACTTAAAGCATGGATTCTCCTATGAAAGCAAACAAACAAACAAATAAATAAATAAAACTGCAGATACCATTATGCAGTATTTAATTAGATAGTCATATGTATTAAAATTATTATACTCCATGCTTATTTCTGATTGTGGACTAAAAAGAGAAAAAAGTTTTATGTTTAAAATCTAACAGGGATTTACAAAATCTCAGCTGTACTCTTAGTTGTGATATTGACTTACTTGGTGACTTAATTAAGTCCATTATCGCCTGATTTTCAGAAGTGCTGAGAGACGTTGTTTCTACTGATTTCATCTTAAAAAAGCAGTTGCTTAATACTATGGAAACTTAGGCTACTAATCTCTCCCATCTCTGTTTCCCTCTTTGAAATTGGAGCGATTTGGTATTTACCTAACCTTCAAGGGTACTTAGAGACTAAATCCATTTGTGATTTAGAGTTAATCAGATTATTTGATTCATGAAATAAGCAAGCCTATAAATAATATAAATAAAGATGGAATGTCAGATTTCTGATATACAATAATTCCTTCCATTAATATCTTTTTGGAAAATTATTTTACTCCTACTATTTCAAGAAAAACTCGAGTGTACATACTATAAAAAAGCTCTTAGTGATCATACTAATAAATAAATAAATATATAAATAAAGTCCCTCATCTATGATTGTTGGATGTCTAAGAAATGGACCTAGAGAAGTCAATGTGGAGAACAGAAACACTGATGCTGCTTATAATAACCCTATTTCTTGGAAAAAAAAAAATTCAGTTTCCAATTATTATTGCATGTTTCCTAAGCATTAGGAAACACATTTTCCCCTTTTTTAAGGCATAGAGTACAACTTCATCTACCTTCAACATTTTAACTGTCAAGTTCCCTGTTTTTCCCACTTCTCTTTATTTTATATGAAAATAACTCACATTATGTGAATGTTCTACTAACATCCTCCTTTGCAAAGAGAAAGAGACTTATGTTTCTCACTACAATGAACAACATCTTTGATATTTTCTATTGTACACAGCATCGTGATGAAGCAAACAGACACAGAGGAAACTCAGGGAAGGTGATGGTTATTCTTTAGTGTGACAGTCTGGTTCGGTTGGGTTCTGGGAATTTCCATAATGAGCTCATGGGAACCTCCATCAGAGAAAGAGTGAAGTGAACCTGAGAGACAACATAGCATTTATTTCCCAAATTCCATGAGCTCAAAGGCATACCTAATGTTTTGAGTGATTTGAATGAATAGGTATAGGTGGCTGAGAATAGATAGTTTTCTTTATTTGCAAATCACTTTATCTGACTGCAATGCTTCAGCTTGTAAAGCAATAGCATCAGCAGAAAGAAAAGCAAGAAACTTGAGAATTACAGCTTTAGGCATATTTTTTCTACCTTCTCTGCATGGGTGGATGACTCCAATCCTATTACACTAATAAGCAGGAAAAGAAAGATTTCTAGCACATTGCATATCTTCTTTGGAAAAGTGTGTTGGTGTACTAGACAGCTGGAGGAGCGGGGAAGTGGTCTGTTATCTATTTTTGGTAGAAAAAGGAGAAAAACATACAAATAAACATTTGATTTTTTTTCCATTGCCTTCTTAATGTTACAGTTTTTCTGTAAGTGTACTTGCAGGAGCTGTGTAGCAAAATTTTACTCCATTAAAATTTATGGTGTACAAATGAACTGTGCAAATATGCTAATATATTTTTATGGATACATCAAAGCAAGAGAGAATGTGATAGTAACTGTGTCACAACCATATGCCAGCTCCTTCAGACAGAGCCATTACCAAGCATAGCCTGTCCTAGACTCTCAGCAGAGGAATCAATGTGCATCAGTAAGCAGGAGCAACATAGAGCTGGGTTAAGAGTGCTGGAGGTGAAAAAATAAGATTTACTTGGGGAGAACAGTCCAATAGCACTGAGATCTGAAGGTTCTGCCTAACAAATCTGTCATTAACTTGAGTGATTCAGGACGTAGCCACACAGCTGAAGAAACAGCAGGTAAATTCCTGGAAGGTGCTGACTGCTTCCTGGGACAAGCTGTTGAAATCAGTGGAAGGAAGTAAGAGCTGGGCACGTCAGCAGATCAGGCCTTTTTTGACAACAGGAATAGACAGATTACTTGAAAACATTCTCACTCATTTGAGTTAATGCCTAGCTAATGTGTGAGAGACCATATTTTGAAGGAAATGACCTGCAATCAGCCACTCTTTATAATTGGCTAATATTTTAAAATATAAATATTTTATGGAATATATTCCCCAGTTTTCACAAGGTTGAGGAGAGATCAGCTAATAGCTAGTTATGGCAGATGGAAGCCATTACAGAAACAGTAAAAACACTCTGACATTTGCACAGATTCCATATATTTCTTCTTATTATATATTTGACAGAAAAATCATCCGTTAATTAACATCTGATGTACTTCACATCCTGCCTGTCTTTGCAACAATGGGAGACGTTATTAAGAAAAACTATGCCCTGAAATAAAAGCAGCAGCCTGGAGAGGAGAAAATCCCATTCTCAATATGAAATGAATACAATGAAATAAATGAAGATAGAGAAAAAAGGACAAAAAATGTTACTTTCCCAAAGTCCAGTTACGTGCATTTAATATGATATACATAAAAATAACCTAGGCTTAATTGATTGCTGTGCCTGTTGTTAACCTCCAAATTACCTAGTGCATCACTGAGCGAGAAAGTGATACACTCAAATTAAAGGGTCCACAGATTGAAAAGATGAAAGCTGGCTGGACTGGGGCCAAATTACAAATAAATAAATAAATATTTGATATTTATCTGATGAAGTGCTGTCTTCAGGAGCAATATTAATCTTGCCCTGGGTCCAAGGTCCTTTTTTTCCTAAGAACCTTAGACCCAGGGCAAGATTAATATTGTTCCCCATCAACTAGAAGTCTCTACAGCTAAATGCAGCAGAGTAGAAGTAAGCAGAACTGCTGTATACTCCAAGGAGCACAGGAATGGCATGCTCCTTATACCTCTATATCACAAAGACTACCAGAAAATCTTTCTCCATAGTTATTGTATCTCTAACACAAGGTTACATCTCTGTGTTTTTGTCATAAAAATTATCCTTGTGACTCAATAGGGTTCACAAAAACATCTACTTCTCAGCAGTATGAGGAGCAGGATGACTAAAGTAGTCTATTTCATAGCCGGCCGGTTCTTCAACACAAACATCTGTCTCCCTCCTTTTTAAGAGCAGACATTTTTTATGACTGATCACCCACTAAGGCATCATTCTTGCAAAAACTCAGCAATAAAGGTTTAGGAGAGCTTTTTGTCTTTCCAGTACAGAAACTCAGTGAACTGTCTGAAGCAATCTGTCATGTGAAGAGGTTTACATCATAAAACGTATCCCTGTCAATAAGATCAGTTGGTATTTTCACCCATTTTATACAGACAAGACATCTCTAATCAAACTTGAATTTTGGACAAGGGAAATTGAAATTATGCTTTCCTTTGTAAAATCCAAGTCAGCTTAGTTATATTTTTATACAACTTCCACTTGAAATACAGTGTAACTATGTAGCCCTGCAATATGGTACTGCTGTTGCCAGTAACAAACCACATGCTTTGTACTGAGTTTGCAAGGCCTCAGGACTGACGCTTGCCAGGCTTACTCCGTCTGAACTTTTCTTGATCTGCTTGCAATTTGCATTACTTGATTTAGCTGTAACAGCAATTTCTCTAGTTGATTAAGTGTCTGTAGCTAATATGTTTTACTTTTGTTACCTTTGTATGCTACAGCTGCAGTTTTATATAGGTAGCAGTAACAAGCAATTGCTCTGCGTAGAATGAGATTTTCATGACTCTATCACAATGACGCAGTGTTGAGAAATACAGTTCAAGAGCGGAGGTCTTGAGAAGCAGAGGCACAGGGTGCTGCACAGAGGAGTGCAGGCACACAATGGTAAGAGATGGGGCACAGGTTGGCACTGGGGACCCCACACTACAGACAACTCATGAATGGTCAGTTAGAACATCTGCTGACCTGGATCTGGACAAAAAAAAGGCTCTAAGGGTAACAAGAGAACAAAGAAATGATGTCTTAGATACACAAAAAGCACCCTATATAGTATATTCCGACGTGTCATGAAACTTCAGACTACAGAAGAAAAACAAAGGTGAAAGGACATGTTACCAAAGATATGAAAATACCCTCAAGTGGATGCTACAGGTTGAAAGAAGAAAACATCAACATCATCGTATTCCTTCTGGTGAAGGACTCCAGATGCTGACAGCTCTCTGTAACATCCAACCCCTCCACCACCATGAGCATGACACCATGAACCATAGGACCCAGAGGAGCAGTGGAAGAGTGAGGAAAAAGGATATAAACTTAGAAGTGTGTATATGACAATTATAAATGTATTATTCTTTCATTTTATTTAACAAGTAATCTGGACTAATAATGATTAGACTCTTAGGATTTCAGTTATACTAGCAGTAAATTATTTGCTTTAGTTATATATACAGTGTGCTTATGCTCTGCCCATAAACAAGATTTTTCAGCATAGTAATAGGAAGAGTTATCGAAATAATGTTAAAATAGACACTGATGACTTTTGGTCAGTTGTCTGCACAATTTCACAATCTTCCTTCAATAGTTTGTGAGTTCTTTGTGAGTCCTTATATCATTAATAGCAATTCCACAGAACAGCTGCAGCATTAAGCCAAATCTGAGGATAATTTCTGAGAAGGACCAATTCATCCGACCTGCTCTCCTTTCTTTTTCATGAAAGTGGTATATTGTTATTAAGAGAGTTGTACCTTAGATAAGTTGTAGTGTACTTTTTGTCTTATGTATGGAAAGTAAATTGATGGGGAACCTGTGAAAATGGTGCTCTTAAAAATGCTAACATAGCTCGTATTTGGCATAATTCAGCCAATGTTAAAAATTCTTAAGAATTACAAATACTTGTAAGGACAGGAAAGATCTGCAAGCAGCAAAGACAATGAGGCACTGGGTACTCTGAGAATCAGCACAGCCTCACCTCCTCAATATCACTGTGTCAACACTAGACTTTTCTATAAAGTTTTTTAAAGCCATTTCCTGAGATTATTTCTATGTTCTCATTAAGTTTCTTCCTGGTCATTGTACATCTTTGCTGTTTCTGCCCCATTATACGTTACAGTTGTGTCCTTTATGAAATAACTACCTCTTTGTTCTAACTTCTGCGCATTTCTTAATTCTGCTGTCCATTTGACCTGTGCTTCAAGCCCTCGCCTTTCTCCTACTACCGCTTTTTATTCTTTGCTCATGTTTCTAGACAGAAGAGCTTCTTCAGTCATAGAATAACCCAGTATTTATAGACCTATGCAACAAAGCAACCAGCAATGGCCCTCATCAGCTCTCCCCTCTAGTCTTGCCAATGTGCTCCTTGTTCTTTTAACATTTCTGTGGTCAGAGAAGACACTGATCTTTACCAGATTCCTTACTCACAGATGTTCAGTCACACACCGCATGCAGATAAGAGATGACATCATGACTCCATTGCATTTTTATATATTCCCACTCCCTAACAGAGCCATTGGCATTTGAGAGTTTCCCATTTAAGCAATTTAATAGGAAAATTTGATGGAATTAGAACTATGACTGCATTGTTTTCAGGTATTGAAAGTGCAGACAATTTTCCAGGGATCTCTGTATGGACTTATCACAAACCTGGAACTCAGAAAATTCAGAGAAGGAACTTCCATAACAAATCCACTTAGAACAGTTTTTAAAGGCACATTCAATTGGATTTAGATGCCAAAGAGTATTTCTTTAAATGTCCCTGGCAAGATCTAGTAGAAAGACCACTGGCTTCTCCAACTGCAAGTATTTTTTATATATATATAAATGTCAAAATAAAAAAAGCTCCAACAACTCAATATACAAGAACGTCTCCTCCTTATACATTTTTACAAAAAATGTGGTAAGCTGTAAGAGACCAAGGGGAAAAAGAGGTAATACTGATGACACCTACAAGGCTTCCAAAGCTTGGGATCACTAGAGTAAAATATCACAGAATATTTTTACCAGGGTAGGTTTGCAACAATGATATAAGCTAGCCAGCTAACTCTGTTCTCAGCTTACACCCACTCAGCACCATAACACCCTTCAGAAAAAGACAGATGTAGGGGTGTGAAATATCATGTGGCATGCACAGCAATGATCAGCAGCATATCTGTCAAATGCTCAGACTGTACCAGGGCACAGGGCTGCAGGGACACTTTGCAAAGTGATAGGAAGGCAGAGAAGAGAACTGGCAGCTGGACAAAAGGTTCAAGTGAATCCCTCTGTGTTATTGGTGAAAACCAGTAGCAATTCTTCCTTTTAAAGAATAACAACCTCTGCTTAAATTTTTCTAAAATTGCAGAATCCATTGCTATCTCCCTCCCTGCTTCTTTCTTCTACGGTGCGCTTGTATCTTGAACTATTAGCATGTCATACGTGTGATTAGGTTTTGAATTTTGGAATTTAGATCAGTTATGCTGCCATCTGTCATGATCTAGTGCCATCTGTCAAAATAATTCACTTGGATTCCATTTACTTCCAAACTGGTGGCAATGTGGAGGCCTTGCAGAAGTCATGACATTCAATCATATTGCATGTGTATAAATTCAGATGTGTCATAGTTATTTACATCATAGTACGGTTCTATTATCTGTATCTGTTTCCTAATCTACCACTCTATACTATAAAACTACCGCAGACTTCACAATCAAAATTAAAAAAATAGTCAGATTTTTAAATTATGTATCAGGAGCTCTTTCAATCCTTAATTAATATTGTTTTCAGACATTTCAAATCTGTGCATTATTTATTCCCATTGTGTCTTTGAACCAGTGAACTCCTATCTCCTGCAAAGGCAAAATTCAGTGCACCTCGTGCTCACCATTTTAAAGTCTAATTATCCACTCCAACTCAGTGCTTTAAGTCCCTTCCACAGTCAACCAATTCCAAAGAGTTCAATCCTAAATCAGTAGGATAAATTGTCATCCAGAGGTGTTGGTCTCTCTCAGCTAACTGCTAAACCATGCTCCTTCTCCAAATGCATGAATGAAAAATAGCTTTGGAGTATTTTTTTTTCCCATGTTGAAGATTCCCAAATTAACCTCAGGGAAATTCTGTGCAGTATCACAGGGCTTTATATTATAACAGAACACAAAAAGACTCAATAGCTAGAATATCAGCAAAATTCAAATCAGAAGACACAGATTCTAAATACTGCTGAAAAGATCTAGGAATGAGAGGCTTCAAAAGACTGGTGAACTTTCTAACCAGTAGATCTCACACGCACGCACATGCACACACACACAAAAATGTTGAGCTGAAAGCTATGCAAAACCTAATGGAAGAATGACTTTTGCAAGCTGAAGAGACAGAGTAGTCGTAAAGTAAAAGCAGTAATGGAGGTGAAGTGAGTTGCAAGAGAGAAACAGAACAAGGATTCGAACCAGGACACCTTGATTCTCCGTATTATACCTCATTCCACAAGTCAGCCTTCTGCAGTGCTGGTACTGCTAGGCTGCCTTACTGTTTTTTGGTAGCTTGTCTCTTATCCTTTCTGCTGTTTGCCATCACATCTGCTAATGTTTGTAATTGCCATCCTTTCTTCTTGAATAGCTCTTTCCTGTAATAACTATTTTCTTGCATAAATGATCTTGCCAACCTTTTCTGCTGTTTCATTATAGGATCATCTGAAGTCATTATTCTTCTAACCTAATTTTCAAAGCTGATTATGACTTCATTAGCTCTATCTTGCTACGTTATGCATCCATATCATGTTTAACATGCAAGATTATCGTGTCATGAATCACCTCCCATTTAGTATTTTTTTGAAAATGAAATCATAAATCAAATACCCAGAACTGCTTCATTATAAAATCAATGCAACTATGACAAGCTAGGTGAAATGAAGTAAATCTATCTGTGATATCCTTACAGCAGTTCTCAGAAATAAAGTATCAGTTACAGAGAGTTACTCTTTCCATTTTTTTTTTTATTTTTTTTTTTTAACTTAGAAATGCATACATATATATACAGAGAGTCACGATGGGTTAATGGGACTTTGGATACTATACAGAACCTAGCACAATATAGACTGAAGTAAGGAGATAGCTATCTCCAAAGCATTACGCCCTAACTCTATAAATAAAGGCAAGAGATAGTTAGATGGTAATGGGAGAAGAGAAAAATGATAAGATGCTACGGATCCAAGTAGATGGTACTGACTGACTGGAAGAACCACCCTATTCGAAAATCTGAGCAACAGACCAGGCCCAGTGGCCATAACCAGGCGTGATCAGCAGCCCAGTGATTGCTGGACCCATCCATAGTGACTGAGGCAGACACAAAGTCAGCAAGGCAAGGACAGGATGAGCAAGGTATAAGGCCAGGCACATTTTACTTGCAATACAGCTCTGGAAAGGAGCAAGAGAATGCTGCTCCCAAGCCACCAAGCAGAGGGTGCGTAGGTGGAGGCCCCTCTTTGGGCTTCTCACAGCTCCTTCTCACAACTGAGCTGTTCTCACAGAATTTGGCTCCAAGGAGCATATTGATGCATTTAGGCCTTAACATAAACACAGGTACACATCAAGAATATGAGTTTGTTCAAAAGCAATACACTCACTCACCAGGAGTCTGAGAGGAGAGAAACATAAAAAATTACAATTGAGGAAATGCAGGAAAAGAAATATGCATTATGGTAACAAAGCAAGTCGTACTCCCATGCATCAGCAACCACAGGCTATATAGTTACGATTCAATCACAAGCAAAGATTTGTCACAAGATGGAAGCTAAAGAGTCTATTTCTTTACCTAGTATGTATGATTATTGGATTCCTCAGTGAATACTTAATTTCTCTTTCAAATGTGCTTCATCTTTGCACACCACGAAGTTTATGTTAATGCTGGAGCACAATAATTTAGAGATGCTGTTGATTGCCTGCAGATAGCTTGGGAAATGCTGCAAAAATGATCTGATGGAAGTAGACTAAGTTCTATTTCACCTAGAGAGTGGTTGGGCACTGGAGCAGGCTCCCCAGGGCAGTGGTCACGGCACCGAGCCTGCTGGAGTTCAAGAAGCGTTTGGACTCCGCTCTCAGACACATGGTCTGATTTCTGGGTGGTCCTGTGTGGAGCCGGGAGTTGGACTCGATGGTCCTTGTGGGTCCCTTCCAACTCAGGATATTCTGTGATTCTATGATTCTATTTCCTGGAAATCCAAGCTTAAAAATGGAAAGATGCAGGAGTCGGGTGATTGCTTTGAACCAGGAGGCAAAGACATGGAAACAGTCAGTGAAAATGGAAGTATTTGCATGAAGAAATAAGCAGACTTTACACATTTTGGTGAGAAGGAACTCAGAGGGGACAGGATTATTGAAAGTAAGTTTAAAGGAAAGCAGAAGAAAATCTAGGAGCTTGAAATGTTCCAGTTATGTTTTTAAATGGGTGAGGAGGAGGAGGAACAGAAAAAAAACCAACAACAAAACCAAATCAAAACAAAACAAAAAAAATCTCTTGTAAGGCTAGACAGTAAGTACAGGAAGCCAAAGAGTCATCTGGGGATTTAAACCACCTGCAGACAGAGGAGAGCACTGGGCATCTATAGCAGTGATAGTCCTGTTAGGCCAGATGACTTCTGATAACATGGGTCTTGGCACAGAGCGGAGCTTGTCCTACAGTGCATCTGTAGCCTGCTCTACAGAGTCCCACAGTGCCTGAAGGAGGTGCCCAGCTTCCCTACCCAGGCTCTGGGCACGAGGGTGTCCATCTGTAGTTCTCTGGGTCATTCTCTAAAGGCAATAACTTTCTTCTTGGCCTGTCTGGATTACTGACATCCTACTTTCTCTGAATCACTCTGCTGCACTGCATGCCAACTCTTAAAGAGAAACGCATACCCCTCCAAGTTTGGCCCATATAGTAGGCAGTCTGTATACAGCTCTCTTTGGTCAACTTTGTTCCATACTTGACCACCTTAATTTGGTGTAGTTCTGCAAGTCTTTACTTAGGTACTCAACAGAAATTCCACTCCCTCCAAAGCTGAAGGAGGAAAACAAGTAAACATTTCACAATAAATATTCTGGTAGTTTCAATAAAATTGCATTGGATCAAAGCTTTATGTCTCCAATATTTATAGTGACCTTGGGTGCTCTTTCTATCTTATTAAGGCCAAAATAAAGTAGCCATAGTAGTAAGACAAGTTGTGCTGAATTTGCCTTTGTTCATGGTTATTGCTCTAGCACAGACCATTGAGCAAGAGTGGAAAACCGAGCCTCAGAATAAAAAGGTGTCTTATCATTATCCTGGAGTCTAACAAATAGCAGCGTTTTGTTTTGTTTTGTTTTTTGCCACACTCATGATAAGAAAAAGTTTGGTTCCTACACAGCTTTTGCACCTGTTGTATTTCAGACACCACAGATAGGGAGGCACAGGATTTCTGGCTTCCCACCAAACCAGTCAAGGCGTTATTCAGATCTGATTCCTGACCAAATTAAAAGTGACTCTGCCCTGGAAATGCCACCTTGCTCCCCACCAGTCCATGTATTTGCAGCTGTCCCTGTCTCTGGCATGTCAGATTATCCGGCAACAGGTTACTACATCCCTGATTCCCTACGTGGCTGCCTTTCCACCCAAACTGTGCATTTGGCTCCTATTCAGCTGCTGTTGCATCAAGCTGAAAGAAGCTTTCCTCTCCTCTTGGCAGTAGAAGGAGATTTTTGCAGGAAATACAAACCTTGGCAGCTTTCTCCACCTCAACTGCTCTTCCACTCTGTCACCTAATGTCCTGCCACCTCCACAAGAAGACAGTAGAAGACATCCATGGACTTCCTATGGCAGGAGTGACTCTTGGATCCTACAGGACTGCTAACCTTCAAGCACAGACCAGACTGCAGAAGAAAAAGCTTGCAACCATCCATTAGGCTTAGGCACTTAATTCTTCTCATGACTGTACAGGTAAAAAATTAGTTGGTTAGCAAAAACTTCTGGCTACTTATATTTGCAGCTGAATGCAGATGGTAGTCCTTGTGGTTTGCAAATGTTGAAACATCTATCTCAGCTTGCTTCAAACACCATATCCATATCTTCAGAGACAGCATTTTTCCTTGTTTTGGGAGTAAGGCTCTATGCGTTGTGCACAGATTTCTTTTTAAATATCATTGTGTCTCAATCTGTCAGTAAAGATAAAAATACCTACAACAAGCTTCATTCAAAAATACCATTTCTTTGCTAAAATAGATGTAATTCATCATAACAATAGATTCTAGAAATAGGAATCCCATTGTGACATTGTGGTTCACTAGTACATTAAATAACTGCCTTTTACGTAAAATGATCACTGAGCTCAAGCAGTAAATGGCTGATATTAAGGCACAAAATTGCTTTTTGTGTTTCATTTACTAAATATTTCTATTCTGTTGCACTTCTCTCGTTGCCTTCTCACTGTGGTAAAAGAAACCAGTTTCTTCCTTTGCATTCTAACAAAAATGGCTTTTCCCTCTGATATTAGCATAGATGCTAGAGGCACTGCCTTCTGCATGGGGCTAAAAACTAGGCTGCAGTTCAGTTCCGCTCTCACCAAAAATGGCAATTCATCTTCCCAGTAACTGCTCTAAGATGGATACAAACCCAGTAACTTTGCTTTAAGCAAAAAATCACAACCTTACACAGACAAGATTGACTCCTTCTTTCAGCGCTTGTCTTTACACACGTTATAGCACAAACGTTGTGTTTCCTTTTAAATGTCATCAGTCTGAGGGGAAACACTACATGAGATCCTACCAGTCCTGCTGAGGAAAGATCACCCTTTAGGTACAACATAACTCACCTTCACTTCAGAGCACAGATTCAAGCACACCACCTGTGAAATGGAAACCCCAGATTCAATGCTTTTCTCAAGTATCTTTGATATCAACACAAAATATGATTTCTAAAGAGCACAGTAGAAGATGCCAGACTAACACCCTGATTTTCCTTCGCCTTTTCATAATCCAAAGGGCAGCTGCAGGCAAATGTGTTCCTCATAGACAGTGCCAATAACTCCAGCCACAATTGCAGAGGTACTCTGAAAAAAAAGTAAAGTTTGCCATTCAGCCCATTAGTGCTGCAGTGGTTGCTCTGTGTCCAAAGAATCCTCTTTGTTAATTGCTTTCTTTGGAAGGTAAACTCTAGGCAATCACTGGGATTTCAAAGGTCTTTAGAAATCCGTGAAGCCCATTCTCCACAAAGGTCCATTCATCACCAGGCTAGCATTTAGCCAAAAGCCAGAAGGGTAAGAAAATTTATCTGCTAAAAGGTTATCAGCTCTTCTTGTGCCTTTTTAGAACTTTTTTTTTCAAAATAAATCTCTTGAGTAACAGCTCATTTTCTGATTATTTCTGTCCAGAGGAATTATGGAAAGAGCAGGCTTCATCTGGCCATTGTGTGGGTGGGTAAGGACCTGGGAACAGCATGCAAGAGTCTCCATCACCCTATTGCCTCCCTAGCAGCAGCCAGATGTAAGTGGAAGCCCAAAGGCTGTTCTTTCTTATTAACCCACTGATACAAACCTGGAAGTGCCTTTAGGACTAGACCAGAGGGGCAAGAGGGCTTTTCCCTGTGTCTCCATGACCAAGTCACTCCTAATTCACAGCCAGATCTGGATGCAAAAGTAATGCTGCCACATTCATTCTCTATAACTTCAGAAAAGTCATTTGATTCTTGCACTTCAGTCCTTCCCTCTACACAACAGGTCTAATAATAACCTGCCTCATCGCTGCGCTGGCTTTAATGCCTTAGTAGCTGTCAAACATCTACAGAAAGGAAAGCAGCTATTTAAGGGTATATCTCCTTGGCACAGTACAGCACAGTGTAAAAATATGTACTCAGGAGAAGGTAATTAAGCCTGTGCTCTGCCTCAGTAATGAGCTCTTGAGGGACATGGGGAGTGCCAGCCAGAAGAGTGCTCTGCCCTTGCAGTGCCCATTTCCAGTCCTTGATGAGCGGGTGAGTAACACAAGTTCAACCACCTGCTCCAGAGCTCATACACCAGCTTCTCCACTCACCTGTGTTTCTTCCTAATAAAAGTTATAGCCCACTTTTGGCCTGCTTGTGATCTCTTTCCCATGCTCCTCGCTGCATCAATGCATCCATCTCTTCCTGAACCAACTTTGCATCCACCACACCTTGCAGTGCCTCCATGTTTTCTCAGATGGCTTTTTTCAGAGCCTTCCTCAGTCTGTGACCTTACAAGCACAACAAAGGAAAGCCAGAGACACTTTTATTGATCTGGGGAAAAGCATGGCAGTAGAACATAAGACTTACATATAGCAACAACTCCATTCCAGAATGGTAACTACAGAACTAGAATTTTAATTTGGACTCAGCAGTCCCCCATCTCCTCATGCTGCACACATGTCCCTCTAGCCCAAGGAAGATACTGCAATCCCTACCACAGCTGCAGCCCCCTCCTTCCCAGCTGTCAGCTCTGCATCTTCCCCTTAATTAAGGGAACTAGCCAAAGGAAAGTTATTACCATTTGACAACATAAAAATGCCATTCTCAAAGCTTTTAAAATCCACTCAAGTGCTTCAGGAACCAGGGTTACTCTACTGAACTGAAGCAAGCAAGGCTGCAGCATAGAAATGAATTCATCTCAGATGTTTCAGTATCTGGAAAAATTACTGGGAGGATAACACACCTGCTGTCACTTCTACCTCCATTTAGTTTTACAGCTAGATCTGTTCTTTTTGGGTGTTTGTATATTCCTGAGGATCAGATGAACCTTTGAAAGGGCCCTGCTCTTGCAGAGCACTTTAAAAAATAAAAAAACAAATATAGCACATGCAGCAGCAAAATTTCATTAGTTCACCTGCACATTGAATTTCCCTGATCATCTCAGCATTTTTCTGTATGCAATTCTGACAGAACAGTGAAATATTCACAAAAGATTAGGAGGAAAAAAAAAAAAAAAGATGAAGTAGTGTGCATTAGAGAAAAGTGTAAACATATAAATATAGGTCTTAATTTGGCATTTGGAATCCAGATAATCTAGTAGGAAGCATGTTAGGTAGGGAAGAAAGGAGAATTAGTTCATGTGTTGGTCTGCTTAATATTAATCCCATCCATTGTTTTCAGTTCGTACTAATTAGCAGGTTGTAATTACTGTGCAGTCTCTGTCTGAGTGCTCCTGATGCTGTCCTTTACTGTCAGCACTGCACACCTCTGGTCTTTGTTTTTCTAAACAGGATGGCTGCTATCCAAAGGATGTGTCTTCAGCTGCAGATGGAGGAATCGGAAAAGTTTGATTTGAAATGAAGCTTTCAACTTCTAATGCTGAAACCTATTATAATACAAACTAAACTAAATTAGAAGAAAATTCCAAACAAGTGCCTTAAGCAAACGTGTTCACAGTGATAACCTAGGGTATATCACTTCTGTGTTCCTGTCCTCAAACACCGAGCTGTCACATGAAGTCTTAACACAAGGTCATGACGTAGTACAAAAAAGGAGATGAAAGGAGATACCTGGAGTTAGCCTTAATATTGTCAAGTATTGATAGCATTAGATCACCTTTAATTAACATCATCTCCCAGCAAGGTGGGAGCAATAAGATCATGGGAGGTTCAGGAATGCAAGCACCTCATCAGATCTGAGCGTGGTAAATGCAGACCTCAAGTGCTGCATGTGAGCTTAAGAGAGGAATGAATCAGCCAGGTTTAAGAACTGTGGCCGTGTTTCCTAGTCCTCTTCAAAACACTGTTGTAAAGCAGGTACATATTTGTTGAAGAGAAACATTAGATGGTTAAACACACCACCATAACCTGAAGATGTAGCAAAGGGATTAAATGCCAGGTGTGCGTCTCTTCCACATGAACCAGTTCTAAGGAGCCCAGACCATATCCCTTCCAGTTAATCCAGGCCTGAAGTATCTTCTTTAGATGGCACAAAACACCTGACTAAAGTGCTCCTTCCATTAAGTGCACATCAAGAGCATTCCCGTAAACACCCCATTCCCAAAGCAGATAATCACATGCTGAAAATGTGAATACTCCATGTAAAGACAGCCCATGGTACAAGATAATTTGGTCTCCAAGTAGGACATGTCTTTTGCATCCACGTAGCCATCGGAATCTTCATTCATGAGAACCGGAGTGTGAAAGAAAGCATCAGTTTTTCAGTAGAGGTTGCAAGAGGGGAAAGCCAACCTGGATAACTGCCATGGTGTGATGAAGGATCATGAAAACATCCTGGGATGACGATGGTAAAATCATTCCAATTGCATTGCAGATGTAAGTTTTCATCTTTTTGATTGATTTCCTCTGTCTTCTTGTGCCTTTTTTTTTTTCTTTTCTTGCTCTGCAGCCCATCATTAGGCTGCAGTCCTGCTGCTCTCCCCTGCAGAGTTGAGGGGGGATGCTGTAATCTGCACTTTAGACAGATGTTCACAAGGAAATGCCAATGGATTTAAAAAAATAAAAATCCTATCAGTGGCTGCAAAAGGTATTTGTAATCAGCATGACAATTATCTGCAATAAAATTAAAGAACATAGTCTTAAAGTCCTCATTTTTATGAATATAAACAGAAAAGTGTCATCCACAATAATTTCTCTGGTGTAAGATAAGCCTTTGAATGCTCACAGTGCTTAATCCATACAATAATTTCAATGCTTTCACCAGCATCATGGTCCATACTCAAAGTGATATACAGGCAATGGGCTTTTGTACACCACAGGAGGCATAGGGACAGTTATTACTATTTGTGACATGGTAGCGCCCAGAAGATCAGCATCCCACTGTGCTCTCACAGCAAGAATATATGTTACAAGAGTCTAAACAGCTAAGAAAGCATCAGGTTAAAGGAAAAAAGCAAGGCACAGAGATGACTGACCTAGAGATCACACAGCAAATTAATGGCAGAGTCAGGATAAGAATGATGCTTTTTTACTACACAGGCAGCTCACTCAGCTGCCATTCAGGAAGCCTGGAGTAACATAGCCTAATCATCTTCTGGGCTAATAATGGCCAATGCTGAGCTGAGTATTGTTATGTCACCTCCTAGAAGTATAAAATGGCATTTCCACATGAAGTAATTAAAGTTTCCCTTCTTTTGCTTTAAAAATCTTCTGTATACAAAAGCAACTCATCATTTCCCACAGACTTGGAAGTCTTACTTTCACACTCTGAAGCTCTCACGAGGAAGAAGCAAGAGGAAAGCACATCACAAGGACCAAAACCACTCTTAACTAATCTCCTAGTGCAACAGCAGTAAGTGGTTACTAGACCATTAATAACTGCATCACGGTTTTGAATGATCACATTAATTTTTAGCTCTTCTGCTTGGTACTGCTTGTTACAGCACATGGGTTCAAGTATTTCAAATTTTCTCTTAAAAAAGTATTTTTCCTAGCTGTTCATAACAAAGAGCATTCCCTCATTTTTAGGCATGACACACTTTTGACTTGAGAAAATGCAGCATGACAACTCAAAATATAAAAAGAGTGGTCCCTCTGAGCCCCTCTACAACCTCAGCAGTAAATGATTCCTCCCACTGCTTGTCCAGTGGGTGTAACCGACTTTTCTCTCCCACACTGCTCCATTTTGCTTATGAATTGACGACAGTTTAGAATTCATGTAGTTTATAAGCCTACAGAAATACAAATTTCACCCAGCTTTAGCCAGGTACAGATGAGCTTGTCCCTGGTTCCCTTTATGGAATGAAAACGGAAAGAAATTGAACATTTGGGGTGAAATTGTTCTGATCTGTTTTATACCCCTCTTTCACTGTACTGATTATAAAGAAAGGCAAATATAATGATTTTAAAAGCGAAGTTCATGGAAGGGAGAAAAGAAAAAGCAGAAGGGCAAACAGGAAAGGTAACTGTAACTCCTAGCTAGCTGCCTCGCTGCCTTCTTCAGTAATACCATGCACAACATTGTGACTCTCAGGGCGAATCTCACCCCATCTGATAGATAACGGGCTCAGCTAAAGCTGCCCCAGGGCTGCCCCATGCAAGCACCAGCTGCCACCCAGTGCTGGTTGCTCTCATTACATCTGTCACAGCAGGTTCTGCTGCTGGTCCCTCACGGTCTCCGACTTTATTTGCTACTTAAGCTTAGGGCAAACAACCACCCCAAGCATGTTTAGGCATTGTTAGCTGACCCAGGCCTTTAGACATTATTAGGTTGATAAATTTTCCTCAGCTTTTTGGCATGTGTCCTTTTTTCTTTTTCCCATTCCTTCCCTTTCACTTCTCCTTCTCCTTCTCCTTCTCCTTCCCCCTCTCCTTTTCCTTTTTCTTCAGAAACACTCCCCAGAATACTAAAACATATAATACAAATTAAGCCTCTTCCAGGCCTGCCTGCTGTTCTCTTTTGTTCCCCTCCCTTTTCTACTATGAGATGCCACAAAAATATTTGCATCCCTCTGGAGCTGTCTGGGAGGCGGGGACACTCTTCTGCTTTAGGCCTCATATACAGCAGACATCTCCATTTTGTCTGCCTGTAGCCCATGGGGCAACACAGGGTCATCCATTGCCAAGATCTGACCTTTTAAAGTGATGTCTACATTAGCAATTCCTGCAGCATAGTAAGAGCATATCTGTAAAGCAAAATAGCTGATGCTGAGGATCTGATACCCACACTGTGCAAGCTCAGGGGAGTTTTACTTCATGTCAGTAGCATATTCCCAGAAACTAGACACCCATTAGTGACTGGAATGCATTAAGAGTGCATCCATTCTGTGCACCTTTTTGGCTTTGTTTCATCTGAAATAAAATAAAATCTAGTTAACTCACTGTGAGACTTCAGTGTGTGAAGCAAACCATGGGAAGTTGGGACAATTAGGAGAGTCCTTTCAATAGCACGATCTGAAAATAATAAAGTTACCTCCAAACCCATAATTCCAGCTGGAGAGAAACCCGATATGCATCCACTCAATATTCCTGCTACTTTCATCAGAAAGCTGCACTGCATCAGCATGGTGAAATCACCTCTCTATTATATCTTTTGGCAAAACCTTTGCTGACAGCTTGACTAAGGACAAGGGTTCCTCTTTAACAGACACAGGTTTTTTGGTTTTGTTTTTGTTTTGTTGTTGTTGTTGTTGTTTTCTTGTTTTGTTTTGTTTTGTTTTGTTTTTAAAGAAGTTTGAACTCCCTTCTAGCTCCTTTTTCTCTCAGTTGGTGACCCCTGGAGACTCATACAGAAGCCCCACAAGACTTGTATATAGGAAGGTAATGTAAACGAAATCTTCCCATGGGGATATTCTCCTCATTTCACACAGATCATGATTGAGAACCCCAGTCTTTATGAAACTTCTGCTCCTTTTCTTGTTCATCAGATCATGGTAGTAACGAACACCCTTACTGTAAGCAGCAATCCCACATTTTCAATGACTCAGACAACAGCTCTGAGAAGGAAGGTGCTGGGACCAGTTCCCTGCTTTCCTCTTCTCTTTAATCTACTTTTGTTTTTCATGTGTCACTGTCATTCCTATTGTTTCGCTTAACATTTTGCTGCACAGAAAAAGGGAAGATTATTAGAGGTGAAGAATTAGTCCAACTAATATAAAGCAAGTTACCAGTTCAGTTAAAATGATACCTTGACATCAATGAATTAAAATGAAAGGAGGAATTAATAATCCAGATAAAATACTAAGGTCTAGACCGTTCCATCCTAGAGCTGTCCTTCTTGACCAGGGTATTTTGCACTTCTCTAGTAATCTCTGGATTTCTGGGAGCACAGACCTATTTTCTTTAGAGAGTTGTCCTGCTGTTCCAAGTTGCCATCATAAGCAGACTAATGTTAAAGGTGTTGGTTTCTTCTTCTTCTGATTGACCTCAGTTTTGGAGTTCACATGAGGTTATTTTTACACTCCCATTTGTTGGGTGCTTCTTTCCCTTTAGTTCACAATACGATATTATGCTAACTTATGGTCATTTTTGCTTACTCATGGCCATTTGTTGGAGATTTCTGTAGATGGTAAAGTCAAGTTTTACCATATATGCCATGGTAAACCATGATCATACAATTCAGTAAAGCAAGATGGAACAAATACCCTACTGAGACTTCTTTTTAAGGGTAGTGCATAAGGCCTCTGTTTAAGCCATAGTCACCTGGACATTTTTAATGTTAGACTTTAGGCATTCAACTGCTTTGCTGAGACAGCAAGCAAACAGGTTAAGGCAAGTGTTTAGGCTAGGATAAATCCTTGCATTCTGTGGCCTGTTATTGGTAACGACAAGCCCATGGGTAGAGGAGCTATTGTGCTCGCTGCACTGTCAGTGTCTTCAATATGTTGAGGAAGAAATTAAACTTCATACGAGTCAGTCCAAATACTAAGTACCTACTGGTAGAAGAACTTCCACACTTGCAAGAGCAGGCAGTAAAAACTAACGACTATAAGCTATTTTATCTGTCTTTGATTTACAGCTTTCAGAGGGCTTATAATAGCTCTAAAATAACCCCTGGTGCTTTGCTTTAGCTTTCACACACATGCACACACAGAACCCTTCATCCTCTGATGTCTGAGACTTCTGGGATTCATTACTGAGAGTATTCATCTTATTAAGGATACATTAATAGCATCCACTGTAAGTATTATACTGCTGTTGTCAAGTGAAAATTGCAGAAGATGGTGATTGAATCAACCTTCACCAAGTTCAGCAGATGGGAAAGTCCTTATATCCTTGCTTTAGGCACTCGAGGCTGCAAAGAGTACTTTTGTCTTTTTTATTAGATGAAAAGCCTGTGATACATTTCACATTATGAAGAACCATAAAACTTGTCTTTTTCTTGTTTTCTAACTGCTGATAAAAGTAATTTTTAGTAGCAGATCACATCCAACACAAGTTTGGTGGGACAGAGTTTTCCTAGATCCTAAACGATAGAGGAGAAAATGCCAGGAGGGGGTAAAAGAAGGCCTCCTACACAAGTAACATTTGCTTCAGGTACCATAAGGAGCATCAGGCCCAATGCAGGGGACATATTTCACCTTTGAACAGGCACTTGGGGTCCAGTTCCTTAAAGAAATAGAAAGTAGATGTCTGCATTCAAACTAGTCTTCTACTCCGTAGTCCATAATGAGACAGACACTCTCAGACCAAGATTCTTCTCATCCTGAAAAAAGTATCTGGAGCAGATAATAAGTCAGATGCATTATGCCCTAGAAGTATTCTCTTCTTCTAGGAAAGGCAGTGCCCAGGATGGCCAGTTCAGATATGGGCTTCTACAGTAAGGTGAGATGAATCCCACCCTCTACCTCCATTCCAACTTCCTGATTAAGTCTCTTCATCTCTGTTTTAAGTCACAACATGAACCACCCTTTTGCAGGCACAGTAACAGTTCTGCTCAGTTCAGCAGGACTGCTCCCAAGCTTACAATCAGGTGAACTTAACACAAATGTTGGATCTGGTTAGTGCATCCATTGTTGTGGATGAGGAGCACTATATGCCTTAGTTTATCTGTGTGGAATAAATGTTGATTCATATTTACCAGACAGTGAAGTCAGTTGATGAAAAAAGTTACGCTGATTCTTCCCAGAAATAATTACATATGTTTGCCCCAGGTAGAAGATCCCATTTCTTCCAGAAATTATACAGTAAAGATTTATTCTCAGAGATTTTTTTTTTCAAAAAGCCAAGTAGCCATTTCAATCTGAGCTTAAGAAGGAGAATAACTATGTCTCAATAATTCCAATTTGACTGTTATTCCAATTTCTACCTGACATTATTTCTCAACAGACGAAAGACGTCTGTCAAAATGGTCTTACAAAGAGACAGACAATAACCAATTTCTGGCACTCAAATATAAGCTTCCTTTTAGCTAAACTTCATTTAAAAAACAAAAAAAACAAAAACAAAAAAAAAAAAAAAAACAAAAAAACACAAGAAGTAGAGGCTGATATGTAAGCAAACAGGAATTCTATTTATTGACAATTTCCAGGGGCTCTTTGAGCAAGAGAGGAGTACCAGCATTGGTCTCTGGGAAATGTTTCTACTAATGCTCAAGCCTGAGGAGCATTAAAGGAGAGCATTTCACAATTTACTTTATGCAGTCAACTGTGACATTTTCATTTGTATGTTGTTTTTTTCATCAGTTCCTTAATTAAAAGTCATCAGAAGAATGCTAAACATTTTGTTGTCTCGTATTAGAAACTTACATGAAAATTTATCTTAGAATACCAATTTTATTCTTTCAGTAAGCAATAGTTGCTCTTGCAGTTTCAGGCTTGGAGGCTTTAGAGTCTTTAGAGTCATGTACAATGATATAAAGCAATCTCCTTATAGGAGCTAAGTGTTTGAGACACAACAGGCCAGATTCTGGTATCAAGAAGCTTCTGATGTTGAATTTTTATGAAAATGATCTGAAGCTACACAGAAGGTATGCCATCCTGCAGGGTTAACTAAGGCTTTAAGTTGGATCTGATTTCTGACCTCCCTTCCCTCCACTTGCCAAGCCATTTCACTAGAGTCTGCTGATGCTTTAAATCTGGAAAGCTGGCATATGGAAAGGATACAGGAAAAAGGTCCTACTTTCTATTTCAGCTGTCATGTACCTGATTTGCAGTGGAAAAGAAGGCAGAGTTACTGCAATGGCTTCTGATACTTACTCCATCTTCCCAGAATAAACAACAAAATAATCATACATGGGCCCAAGTTCCAGCACCCATGGGATACTATGGTTATGCCATGAGAAGCTCTGTCAACACAGGGGAGTGAACTTAACAACATGAAGATGTTGTTCATCAAATTATATGTAGATAGCAGCTAGGTTTAGCAAAATCTCTCACTAGAGATGCAAACCCTGCTGCTAAGATGCAGTTTAGAAAAACAGCATGATATTCCTTACACTGGAAGATATGTTAATATATACAAATACCTAAAGGAAGGATGCAATGAAGATGGAGCCAGGTTCTTTTCAGTGGTGCCCAGTGCCAGGACAAGAGGCAATGGGCACAAAGTGGAACACAAGAGGCTCCATCTGAACATCAGGAAGCACTTCTGTAACTGTGCAGGTGATGGAGCCTTGGCACAGGTTGCCCAGAGAGGTCGTGGAGTCTCCCTCCTTGGAGATCTTCAAAAACTATCTGGATGTGGCCCTGGGCAACCTGTTCTGGGTGTCCCTGCTTGAGTAGAGAGGCTGGACCAAATGACCTCCAGAGGTCCCTTCCAATCTCAACCATTCTGTAATTCTGTGATTCTGTGATCATTGGATTGTGCTCAAGTCTAAATTTAGGAATTTGAAGAAATGATCATAGCACAGCCCGCTAGCAGGAGTGCAGCATGACTGTCCATAGCCCCTTACTACTTTGCAGCCATAAGGATTGGGATGGAAAATATGGAGCGTAGGCAAACCTCCCTGTACCTCACCAGGAACTCTCCTGATTCATCAGTGGAGAACTGTGCTATTCTTACTTGCCCAGTGCCAAAGCCCATGAACGTATTTAAATGAGAACCTTCTGAAACTGCAAGCTCTTCTTGTTTGCACATTCCAGCTTGTGCTGAACCCTGAACAGAGCACTTTTCAATTAACTGGCTTTACTTGCAGCAATATTACTTTTAGATCTGGCGCAGATGGCCAGTGATATCCTGGTTGGCGTTTTGAGACCCACTTTGTATTCAGAAGTCTAGTTTCACATCAGAGCAAACCCTCATTACAATAAAAAATTCTAAATTAATTCATTTAAAGCTTTTGTTTTTAATGGGGAAATGGAGCCAATATAGCTTTCAAGATATTTCAGGCTGTGGAAAATAGTCATCCCCCGTGGATGTCCTAGCAAGAAAGAGAGAGAAAATTTTCCAAATTAATTTCCCCACCTCTCCTACAAGCAGTATTTCCGGCTGCCTGCACAGGAAAAGAAAGGCTGGCAGATTTATCCTGCCAGAAAATCTCACATATCATTCTGAGCATCTTTTGTGCAAATAGCTTTCTTCCAACTGAAAGGCTCTTCTAGCACTTCACAACTCAGCTGGCTGGAGAACTTCCCCTGCCCAGCCTGGCCTTTTACCTTATCAACTCCACTCAGGCACTGCTGTTTCCAAGATGAAGATTTACGATTTACAGACATCTGACTTGCTTCAAACTGTCGTCAAATTGCTAATGGTTGAAATAAGACCAACCTGTAGGACAACATATGTCTTTATTGTCCTGCCACTGTTGCAGAGTTACAAGGCAGCAATAGAGAGATGAATTTATGCTTGCTATGTCTGTAACCTCTGTGAGTCCCAGCACTAGCAGGATTATGCCCGTACCAGCTTGTAGTGGATAATTAGTATGGTCTCATCCAAGCATGAGAAATGTGTTTATCCACTTAAATAGTTTATTTCCTTCAAGAAATATTTAACTCATAGAAATTGCAGACATTGAATATTTCCAAAACTAGACTCTTTCTTGCATTCGTGAATCGTCTGTGGTCTACTTCTGTGGCATTACATATTCTGTTGAAGAGCAACACATTATGTGAGTTTATACTCCATTTTGTGTAATAAATGATCTTCAAAATTAGGTGTGATACAAATTAAATGTTAAATTATGTTAATATTTTCAAATCAGAGCAGCTTGCACTGATGAATATATCAGATAAAGAAAAAGGAAATTTTCATATCAAACATATTAAAAAAAACTTTTTTTAATGTAAAATGTTCATTCAGAAGCTGCGATTGAAGAAGATACCTGTTACTCAGGAAAATCAGCACATATTTAAGTTAAGCCACTGGCATCAACCAATTCAAGCGTATCCCTCAATAGGCATGGAATGTAAGAGACTGCTTATGTGCTCCTTGAACGAGGACCTGTAATTCCATTAAGTGCCTAGAAGGAGCTCTACATGGGAAAATGAAAGCAAGTCACAGGTACCACAAATATCATTAAGTCCTTGAGCAAAGCTGCCTAAACAACCTACAGCAGTAATGCCACACTAGAAAAAAAAGTTTCATTTTAACTTGTTTAAATGATAAAAGTTCTTTAATCCAGGCCATAAACATACTATTCAAGGAGGGCCCTTCCAGTATGTAAAGGGGGCCTACAGGAAAGCTGGGGAGGGACTCTTTATCAGGGAGCGTAGTGATAGGACAAGGGGTAATAGCTTTAAACTAAAAGAGGGTAGGTTTACACTAGATATTAGCAACAAATTTGTTACTATGAGGGTGGTGAGGCACTGGAACAGGGTGCCCAAAGAAGCTGTGGAAGCCCCATCCCTGAAAGTGTTCAAGGCCAGGCTGGATGGGGCTTTGGGCAGCCTGGTCTAATGGGACGTCTAGTGGGAGTTAGAACTAGATGATCTTTAAGGCCCCTTCCAACCCAAATCATTCTATGATGATATGAAAATGTGTGGCCAAAAACTGAAATGTAAAAGTAAAGAGCTCTCCATTAACTTCTGGCATGGAAACTACATACCTGCTACTTCTAGGATCATTTCTTAGAGCATCATGGGTTTGACAACAGGACCACAATTTCTAACTTTAAAATAATGCTGTATAAACAATTTTGATAATTTGTGAAGGGAGGAAGATGCAAAGCAAATTTTCTAAATCTTAAATGATCAAGAAAGAGTCAATAACAGCTGCTCAGAGGGGTTATGGAGTTTCCTTCCTCAGAGATACTCAAAATCCAAATAGATATGGCCCTGAGCACCCTGGTCTAGAGGATGCTGCTTTAAGCAGAGTGGTCGGACTGATGGTCTTCAGGGGTCCCTTCCAAGTTCAACTATTCAACTTCTATTATATGCAAGTCTACTGTTTGTCCTGAACTGATCTGAATTACTTTTTCAAATGACGGAACAAAGGGCTGAACAACAGTTTCTTGAAACTTAGAATTAAACACAGGTGAAGGAAACTCAGAACTTCAGTTATGAGTAATTCTGTAAAGCCAGATACAGATGATTTCAAAATCTAGACTACAGAATATTAACTACATTTAAAGCTTTTTCATGAATTCTTTTCAATGTTTCATTTTTCTCTTTATTTGCAATTTTTTTTAAATTTCCAAATCAAATGCTCTTCTTTGCCACTGATTTTTATCTGTATTTTATTGCCCTTTAGTAATACTTGTTTATTGTGAAGTTTCAGTTATTAGATCCAAAAGGATACAAAATTGCCTTAGGATGAAATCTTCATATGCATTCTTTACATCACAGAGATTAGGAAGTGTAGACAAAAAAAAAAATGCGATAAATGTGCATTTTCTTTTAAGTTTTGATACTATTTAAGATAAGTCTTTATATAACCAACTGTTAGATAGCCTGCTGTTATTAATCCTACAAATATCCTCTTTAATATTACTGGACTGCATACAAATGCAACATAGTTTAAGAACTGTAGGAACAATGATTTACACTCCTATAAGTTTTATCATTAAAATGTGTCATATTGTTTCTGTTTCATGGGGTGATAGTTGAAAATTAGCTAAGCAGGCAATGGGAAATTAAACTTCAAGATGGTAAGGGAGATGCTTTTAATCCAAGTGTTCTTGTAAATATGCTAGCTGAGCTGCTGGAAGGTTTTTACAACATTCTGTCAAGGAAGCATAATCACTGGCACACAGAGTCTTTGGAAAACAAAGGAGTGTAAATTCACAGATTCATGACTGGAGATTTAATGTAGATTACAGATATGCAGGCTGGAGAGGGCTAAAGAAATGAGGATATTAAGAAACTGCAAGAAACAAAATATTTTTAATAACAGCAGATGAGGGAAATGGGTCGACAGAACTGAGAAATATGTCACAATGAAAAATATTTTTTTAAAAAACAGCAGTTCCTTGGCTACTGAAATCATTCTGGAATATGGATCAGATTCAGAAATGTTCTGACAAAAAAGGGGAGAAATAGTTCTTTGAACAGTCAATATATTTCTTCCCAACATTGTTTTAAATAAAATGTTAGTTTTACATTTTTAAAACAATGTTTTCATTCAAATATTGATTTCATCTTTTTTTTTTTTTTAAAAAAAAAGGATTAAATGAACTGGAAATTAATTGAAACAAATTTTTACTTAAAAGAAAAATTTTACTCTGTGTTTTGTTTTCTGTTACATAGTTCAGTTTATGTTGAGACAACCATTTTCCCATATTTTTTTGGTTCAGCAGGCAAACCAAGAAAGGCATTATTTACAAGTATCTATTGAATATACTTTGATCCCATAATCATTTCCTATAAAAACATTAGTTTCTCTCTTTTTTCTAACTCAGAATCACAGTAGTGTAATCAACTGGCTTCAACAGTGTGGTACAAACCAAAAATTACCTTCATGTCCCTTGGTGATATTCTGTGGCTCGTGCTACAACCCGTGTCATAGTAAATGAGAAGAATAGCCCATCTGGGTTTAAAAGAAATGTTTATTATTTGCTCAGAGTATTTTAAATGTTAAGCAAATTTGCCAGCATTTCCCAAGATAACAAAAGACCCAAAGATCAGTGAAATGATTGGAGAGAGACTGGAGAACCTCTTTAGTGTCATAATTATACAGACAAGCATTTTGAAAGTAAAACAGTTATTCTATGATGATTCAGACATGCTCTCAGCTACCTCCAAAAGACATTTTCAAGACTGATTAGATGAAAATCATCAGGTCCTTGAAGAACAAGCTGTTGGGTCAAGTGCTTTCCAAAAGTGAATGGTCTCTGAATATTATCTAACTAGAGCAAAACCTACATGTTTGATGGTACAAGCACAAAGTGTATCTGCATATGATAAATTTTACCAAAGTCTACCTGTGCTGAAGCAGTAAGCTGTTGTAATTGAAAACCTGTCTTAGTTTGTATGTTGATTTGTTCTGAACTACATGAGCATTCTGCAGTATTTCAGTTGCTAAAAGGGATTTGATGTATTAGGTAAAGAATAAGATTACATTCTTGATATCTAACTAGATGAAATGGCAGAGCATGAAATCTCTAGGGAAACTAAAAAAAAAAAAAAAAAGCATGGTTTGACCACTTCGTTTCTGTAAATGAAAGACTTAAAAGAAAACTAATCACCAGCCCAATAATATTTCTAGTTTCAGGAGGTCCAAACTCATTATATGTTTCACCTACAGTACAGACTTTTGTAAACATTTTTTTCCTGTATGCTATGACACAATCTTCTATTTTATTAAAAGTAAACAGACCTAGAAAAAAATTCTCATTATCAAATGTGTTGAAACCAATGGAATTTAAAACAGGGCTGACTTGCTGTTCTAACTCACAATGCAAAGAAAATAAAAGGCTGTTAACCAGATTCCACCTGGATATCTGTTTGGCTATGTCTCTTTAATATGAAGACAAAATGCGGTTTTGTTAGATACAGGCTACTACAACAAATACTATGGCATAAAGTAGTACAGAATGAAAATCAGTTCATAATGTTCACAGGTATCAGGGTAATGAAGAAACATCCAGGCTGTGCTCTGAGGAGATTTAACACAAGAAAACATACCACAGTGACAATGAAAATGGCCTTATAATGAAATTATCTTGTAATAGAAGAAGAAACACCCTTTTTTGTCCTGGAGGGAGATGTAAAAATATTACCCCTGGAGCGTCAGTCTGTAAATATATAAAAATATATATGGACTTACCAAGAAAAAAAATAATAATAAAAAGTAATCAAGTGAATCTACTCTGGAACAGAATATCCTGTAGACATTAGAGCAGCAGTAACAAGGTTTTTCACACTATCTTCTACAACATTCTCAAACACAAGCTAAGGCAAAATGATCTGGGTGATATTCTTGTCAGACAGAAAACTGATTGTGAACCTAAGTCAAAGAGTAATTACCAGGAAGGTACACCAGCAGTTAAATTTGAAAGAATTATCAAGAGCAGTTCCTCTAGGAATTTTTTCAGAACCCACTACTAACTATATTTCTGTCCTATCAGCCTTGCCACCAATATATATAGAGATTGCATTTTCAGCTGATAACAGTGGAAGGAACTGGGACTGAAATTTGCTGTGACCTTGGACAACTGAAAAAGTGACCTGACACCTAAGAACAAAATTCAGATAAGTATTGCTCTTTAATAGAAATAATCAACTTTACTAGCACAGAATGGGGAAAATCTGCTTAGGAAATAGTTCTTAAAGAATGCAGGAATCTGAAAGAACCACAAGTCACACAAAATTCAACAATATATCCTGCAAGGCACATAAATCAATCTTTCTGCGCTCCATAGGTTATTTAGGTTCTCAGTGGGAGTTGCATGTGCAGTTTTAGGTACCACAATTGAGAAACCATATGAACCACTCAAAGGCCAGAAGAAAGCAATGAAAATACAGAAGACTGTAAAAATGACTCAAGAAAAAAAAAGTGGAAGAGACTGAGGTTGTTGGATCCAAAGAAGAAAAGACAGAAGAATCCCACGATGGTAGTTTTCAAATATATAAATGGTGTCTGCAAAGAAGAAGGAAATATATTGTTCAAATCCACCAAGACTGGGAAAATGGTCAAGATCTAAAACCTGCAACAAGGAAAATTTTGGTCACACAACACAAGAAGCTTTCTAACAGTAAAAAGAGTAAAACATTGGAAAAGATGGAGTAAGAAACTTGTGGAATTGAAGGTTTCTGAAAGAGACATTAGACAAGCGTCAGTCAAAATGGTCTAGGTAGTAATTATTTGGGTTGAAGGGGTAGATTAAAGATACTGTCAAGGTGCTTTCCTGCCTTATTTTCTATGATCCCAGAAAATGAGACTCCTGTTCCCTTTATCTGTAGTTTGCCTCCACCAAGGGCAAACACTTCATTTGATGTATGGGATAAAGCTGTGTTACAGTCTGAGAAAATCAAGATAATGGTGGTGGTTAACATATAGCTCCCTTAGTCTGTACGTCGTAGAGTCCTTGACAAAGGAAACAAACATCATTATCCTCATAAATGAGATATGAAAAAGATGAAACCTTCCCAAGGTCAATAGCAGAGCCAGGGACGGCCATGTCTCTCAATTTCTTATCTCGTCCTCTGTGTAACGTAACAGACTGGTTCATTCACTGACTTATTCATGTGATTCATGGTGTATATATTTGAATTCTATAACTGGACTTTTTTTGAGCATCATCGCACCTTTAATAAGCATGCAAAGAAGGCCTTGAGCCACTAATGTAATCTGGAGTTGGCCTTGCTTTGACTGGGGAAGGTGGACCAAAGGACCAACAATGATCCTCTGGCAAGGTAACTCCTTCAGTAGCTCTATGGCTCTCTAATGAGCCAAGGCAACTCATACTTGCATAGCGTTGTATAACAGCATCTTGAAGGTACCTTATGGAGCTGGATGAATCTAGTTTAGGGTGAAGTGGAGGTACTGTGAACTGTGACGCTTGTCACATACATATCACTATAAAAGCAGAAGATGTGCTAGAAAAAGATGGATGGACTCCAGCACAAATCCACCCCCTCCTTCTTCCTTTCTGGAGCCAGGACTGGCCAGATCATCCAGTCTACACAGAGAAAAGGCCACACCATGCCTATCCATAAAGAGGAACCATCAAGACCAAATGGAGGTGCTTGTTTGTAGAATGAATTACATGTTGGTTATCTAACTCTCATTCTGTCTCACTTTCTTTCATCATCTGGTACTGTAATTCTATATGTATTGTCTCATCACTACACCAAATGAATTGTTCTGGCTGGGATCAAAAGAGCTGCTGGACCTGGCCTCAGGTGATGAGCTAAGCTTGCGTACAGACTGCAGCAAAGCCAGGACCTGAACCTGAATCTCAAGCGACACACTATGAACATTGGACGAAGTTTGCCTAAATAGTATTTCCCCTTGAATCCTTCTCCTCTCCCTGCCCTCTTTCAATATTTCATTTCATTTTCTTCATTTCAGCTGGGTGATGCACAAAGACTACCTATTCAAGTAGAAAAACTGTGTATGAGACATTTTCTCTTGGTGTAACATCAATTGAGCTAGAACGAAAAAAGTACGATTAAAGCAAATAATAGTAATAACAAGAAGAAGAACCACAAGGATAAATGCATCATCTTTTACTTAAAAATTATTCCTAACTAATTTGTGTGTTTCTGCAGTGTTCCTCGTATTCCGTTTGGCTTGAAAGAGTGTTGTGCAGAAAGTCTGAGAAGATCTCATTAAGAAAGACGTTCACTTGGCTTTGTGTGTATTTCAAACAAACAAAACTTTTATGAAATACAGGGAGGGGGGATATGATTTATTCTTGATTTAGTTTTTCATTATTGCCAAACAACCATTATTCACAAGTTAAGAGATAGGCATTACATTGTTACACACTTCCTATTGCCTATACAAACATGCATACTCTCTTCTCTCAGATCATGCCTGCTTAAAATCTGCCCTTCCAATTTTTTAGCTGTGGTCATTTAAACATTGCTCTATCACTGGAGTCATACCATTACTCACAGATGCTCAACTGACCGCAGAACAAAAGCAGACTGTCACAGACTAGTGGGTGTTTGACAACCTGCTTTGCACAGCTGCACACTGAGAATGGAGGACTGAGCACAGTCCAGTTCAGCTCCTGTGGTGTATAATTGCGTTTATACTGTTATCGTAAAGAAGTCATCCTCTCTGTAATTAAGTCTATGCATCATTAAATAGTCATTGCTTTACTATTTACAAAAGCAGTGAATTTAATTTCTCATGATATTACTCCTTGAAAGTATTTTGATGATTTGACATTTTAATTAGCTCTGAAACAGTGATCTTCTTCTGTCAAGTCTGCCTGAAAGAAGTTCTTCCATTTAGAACAACTGCCTAGGATTACAGGTTGCAAAGGATCAGCATTTATCTGTCTATAGACTTACAGCATATCAAAGATATCCATTTTATTATTTTACAGACTGTCAAAAATGAACTGTACTGAATCATTCAGGAAAAGTATAATTATTTTTTTTCTTCATCTGTGGATAGATGTTCCCACTAGGTTTCACCAAAGTTTCAAAACCCATTTTTTCCATTTCTAAAATACATCTGGAAGCTCACTGATGCCTTTAACATGAGTCTATCCACCCATGGCAAAGGCAAAGCTCTCTGCAGCTCTCAAAACCACCTAATTGCAACATCAGTTCTCTGCTGTTACCTTAAATCAATGTCTCAAAATGGACAGCAGAAGTCAAGGCAGTGAACAGCAAGGAAACTAATGGTGAAACCATGTACAGGGCAGAGAGCTGGGCTTGTAAACACACCTGAGCACATCATGCACACGTAAGCACAGCTTAGGTAACATGTAAGCACAGCCAAAACGTAATGTTTATGTCAGGTGTGGATACAGCAGCCAGCTCCAGATGCCTCCATCCCTCCCTCTTAGAACACGTTTTTGTGGGTTATTACTGCCTGCAGATTATCTTGGTCACAGACAATGAGGTTGTTTTGGCGTGACAGGATTCACAAGAAGATGAAAGCAATATCCCACTAACATTCCCTCTGCATTTATCCCTAGCCATGCCCCTGCACACAAATGTTTTTCCTCTCCCTGACATTACAGCTTGCCAGTTCATAGGAATGCTTAGAGCTGGACACAAAAGCAGGAAACCACTGTGTGGTTCCCAGCCTGGGCACCGCTACACTGCTCCAGGGTGCTTTAGAAACCACTCTTGGGAAGCTGAGTGCCTCCTCCTAGGCATGAGGGCAAACAGCTGGGAGGACCACTGTTACCACTGCCTCTGTCTATTGTGGTCATTAAAAGAACTAAATCAAGATGCTTAAATGCAGGCTGCTATAATTGGAAAAGTGACTTTCATCAGGCATGGGAATTTTTCTCAAATATTAAGCCTCTTCCATTGGTAAATGCCCCCATTTCTGTTACTAGTAATAGAAAGATATATTAAAACAGAATGTCTAAAATAAAACTCATAAGGCAGTAACTACACTTCTGAGAAATGAAGTGTCTCTATCACACAGCAATACACAAGACAGAGGGAACTCATTGCTGACCAGCCTGATAGAGCAACACGATTCAGGGTGCAACAGGATGATTCCACTCAAAAACACATAACCACTCCCTGAATAGCTCTGTTAAATTAAGCTAGAGCTGCAGGGTTGCTGTAGATGTGTCTGCATGTAGTGCCACATCCTACAGCCAAGAGATGCCCACAGCAGTCTTTCACAAGGGCGCCCAGCTCTAAGGGCCATTGAGAAGCTGTCTGCTACTGGCAGAGTAATCCAGCTCACTGCTGTCTTTGACTTGTTGCTACCTCAGGAGCTAAAGCTCTAGACAAGAATGCCATGTCTCCACCAGGACCATGAGTACTATATTTACAGGTGACTAGCACAGAACTGAAGGAATATGAAGAAATTTCCGACAAGTACTTTGACCTTTCCAACTCCCTGTCCCACTCTCCCTGGTAAAACAAACACCAAAAATCCAAAAAACTTAAACCTTTTTTTTTTGTGTGTGTTATCTTCAGTTGACCCATGCTGTGACAGAGGAAAAATTGTGAACCCTGAGGATAAAATTCCAGAGCATTCAACCATGGAATTTTGCATTGTCTTCAATGCAAGGCAGAGCTGCATCTATGGTGCAGCCTTGAAGCATCCATCAGATGTATCAGACAGGATCAGCCCCTCCTCTTATTCAACTGTTCTAAATGTTTCCAAATAACTCTGTCTCTAAAGTAGACAGACACAGCATGATCTAGCAATTGGCAGACTGGATTGCTGACTTTGAAATGAGTTTGCTTGACTCTTGAGCCCTTGCTGCAAACAGCGAAAAACAGTAGTTTAATTTAGTGGAACGTGTGTTTGCAGTTTCTTTTTTTATTACCATGGAATCCTGACTCAATAAAATTGAGCCAAGGTTTTCCATACTTTGAGGCCCTCAAAATTTTGTTTAGGCACTTAAATAAGTGCTCTGTTGCACCCATAAATTTCACCCTTGTCAAACTGCAGATACCAAAACATATGGACCACTGGATGCTTTCACTTGGATGATTCCACCCTTCATTCCACAGCCATTTCTGCACATGCTTAATGGGATTTGAGTTAAATCAAAGTAGTTGAATTAAGCACATAGGTACATACAAGCCAGCTTGTGTTAGCACTTAGGAGACCATTTGTAGATACAAATATCATAGTAGTTGGGTTTAGATTTCATAGTCTTAAGAAAGAATGTCAAAATGTACCCATCTGGTTTAAACTGATAGCGTCCACTTCCACTTCTCTCCCCACTGCAGACTGTGCTCCAGCCCTCATACTCCTTCTCCCACAAAATGTTTCTTTTTCCCAACATCCCTTCTGCTGTTGCAGAATGTACTGTTCATTATTGTTAGTACAACAGCTTTGGAAAATAAGGCCATAATAAAAAAACATCTATTTACTAAATGTCAGTCATAGGGATCCAGATTACTTTTAGCGAAATTTGAAACTGTTCATCCCTATCAAGCAGGAATAAATGCTAGACAGCTTCACTAGCTGCTCCTGCCAACCAACCAATGCGAGAACTTCAAGGCCATAAAAGCCAACAGCAACAAAATGCACATCTGTGCATTTCATAGGTTTAAGGAACAAACTAAACTGTTGCTAGAAAACGGGATTATAATCAATGTTGCCAGCTTCTCAAAATTTCATTGCACATCTCAGGAATTATCTAAGTTATAAAATTTCCCAGATCCATGGTTTTCCAACAATCTTAACTTTTATTTTCTCCTAATCATCTTTTTTTTCTTTTTGAGAAAATCTTGCTCCGTACTTAGAAATGGTAAACAAATCACTCAAATATTGTTAATTTCTCTAAGTATTTCTCTTAGTCCCAATGTATTGGAGGTTGTAATGCATGGTTCTGTGAATACAAAGACTTACGAATACTATGAACAACCTTCAAATCTGAAAAGCAAATGAAAAATAAACAGTACTGCAACTATGGAAACTGTTGGTTGATTTTGTTGTAAGAAGCAATCCGCTCAGAGAAATGAAAATAACAGTTAAGATATGGCTTCAGTCCTGCTTTCATTCACACTGGTGTAAATTTGGGTGGCACTCCAGAGAAGTCAACAGAGTTTTGTAGGTTTATTTCCTTACAACTGGAGACAAGAGTTGATTCAGTCTCCAGTCTGCTAAGAAGGGAAGACCATCAATTTTAAGAACACTGAGAAACTGGAACACAAAGTCAATACCCCTTTTGTCTGACCTATCAAAACAATAACCACGCAGTCAAACCAAGATTAACTTACAGCCACAGGCCTTGGGGCTGATGACTGCAATGAGGCATTTTGTCCAGTCTTACTAACTAAACTTGGAGTTCATATCCCAGTTTCTGACAGAAGTTATATCTGGCATACACACATGATTTTTGAATTTACCATCTGGAAGAAAGATGGTCCAAAAACTGGAGCATTACCTTGGGTTTTAGGACAAAATTTCAGGTTCTCAAAACACAAGGTTCAGAGAGGTTGACACCAGGAGACTCCAAGTGGGGTCTTACTGTCAAATTAAAGAAAAAAATTTTAGACTTCATTTGGCAATACTAACCTTCCTAATTCACTCTAACATTCCCTTCTGTATTTTTGATAGGTTTAAAGGAAGACTTCTGCAGATAACCATGTGCAAGGATCAGGAGCTTGCTGCATTTTTTTTCCAGAGAACACTTTTCAAGCAATTTCATAGGTTAGGCTCTCATACAACTATCTTACATTCATGTTTTGCAGAGATCTTGTCATGACATGCTCTGTTTGTAATCAAAAAAAGAAAAACAGGTACTTTTGGACATGATTCATCTGATCATTATTTAATATTTATTTTTGGATGAGTTCTCTTTTATTTTTTAGTGCTCTTTTCCCTCCAGCATCTCCTCAGAGAGAGGTTGTGCGTTCCTTGAAGTTCCAGTTCGGGAAATCAACCTTTAATTCAAGCAAAAATGTGTTGCTTCAGTCTTCAAGATACAGATCCCTAACTACATTGATAAGTAACATTGTTATCCATGTATTTGCACTCTTATAAAGGCACTTGAAGAGCTGCTCCACGCTGACTGAACAGACACAGGGCAAACACATGGAGATGCCCTCACTGAGACGATAGAGTTAACAGCACAGAGTGGGGAAAAACATTAAGAGAACAACTTGTGGGGAAGGGAAAGTGGATGTATACCCTGCAAGACAAACTGTCTCAATACTGGTTCTATAAAAGACCCATAAGTCAGTTTAAAAATCATGTCTCTTTTCTCCTTCACTAAGTAATAGTTCCTCTAAGTGTCTGTTCTCTTTTCAAGGTGTTTAAGAGCCCTTCTGAAACCTGCCTTGGAGGGCAGCCAGCAAGTCTCTGCCACAGTGCAGAGGACATGCAGCTGAATACCAATTGATTTCTCTGTGTAATACTCTGAGGTTTGAACTATGCACCTAATGCAGAGGAGAAGACAGACTGAGCTTTGAGTAATTCACTTTGATAAAGTAAACATCCTGAAACAGAAAATTGTGACTAGTAAATATGAATTACCTTTGCCATCCAAGTGGCGCAATACAAGCTTCCTACTAGAGTTGAAGAAGGCTGGATAACTTCTGTTCTCCTGATATATATTGTATGGATCAACCCATCAGAGCTGTTTCCCTTCCACAACCAGAGGTCTGCAATATATAGCAGAATGTAGAAAAGACCCTTTAAAAAATGTAACATGGTAAACTGTAGCTCAGGGACAAGGTAGAAACTCCTTCAGCTACCTTTACTGCTTCAGTGCATCATGGAAACTCGTATACATTAACAGGCAATTCACTATCATGTCCTTCTAATGCCACTAACATTCATCTAAAACAGACAAAAATGTGGTGTTGAGGGCTCTGGGCATCTCCTCCTTTTGCAAGATGAAGACCTTCTGACAGGCTTCTGTTAATTCAAACAGAATCAGCTAGCACCCAGCCTTTAACAACCACAGAGCAGGAGGAAACAGAACAGAGAAATCTTTTTTCTATGTTCAATCTGCATGGGAGCTACATAACGTCTAGCATTAATTGTAGCAGCCAGAGCATAGCTGCGAATAAGAATCCAGATCAAAAAGTGAACTTAGGAAAGGCCAGTCTCAGGCTGACAGGCCCAATCTAAGCTGATAGACTTTCTCATGCCACAGTTTGGATGTCCCAGCATAATATTTCCCAAGCTCAGAAGGGCACTGCAATAGCTGGAAGACAGCTTGGGGAGCTAGAGTGAGGTGCACGTAGAAGAGTTGTTTTCTCAAGGAAGTCTTAAACAGGAGCTTGATGGCTCATTTATCATGATTAGTCCAGAGACCTTACAGTCTCTTGGATTAATCTTGTTGAATGTTATGCTAGTATTTGTCTCCAAAATTACTAACATACAATTTTGATTCAGAGTATTGATTGAGCCACACTCCCTTTCTTGCAGTTATTGATGAGTCAGCAATCTCTGTTCAGCCCACTGTGTTCAGATATTGATTACCTTTCATGCTTCTGCATCTGTTCATTAAAGAATTGATGGCTAACTGTCTGAATGAAAAATACCATAATCCCTTTTACTCCTAATAAATATAAGGAGTCATAATTTGTCAAGATACCGAAAGGAAAAAAGCAGGCGACTCCATCCATTCCACCAACCACATGTCAAGCAACGGAGAACTTAGTCTCAGTAAAGGTTTGGACAGATATTAGGTGAAGAAAGATAGATATGGGTCATAGGGTTAATCAAACGATGATCAATAATCAATACAATTAGCCTGGGATCACTTAAAGAATAGATCTATAAAAAGGTATTAACCTGAAGAGCTCATAAGATGGAAAAATAAATTTTGGAGAGGTAAAAATGGAAGTGGCTGGATACTCCCACAAGGTACCCCATTTCAGAACCGTATGCATACAGATCTACCAGTTATTGCTTACCCTGAAAATTCAAGTACATATCTAACCTTTTAAAGTCACAACAGAGTTGATTCTTGAGGAGCAATCAGCAGGAGAGCAAGTCTCCTTAGGAGAGAACGGGAAGAGTGATGAAGGAAAAGCTTCATGATGAAGCTTCTCTTTTGATGGTCAGCTTCATTGACAAAGGCAGACACATTGGGACTAACTTGAGAAAACAGAAATGTCAACAGGTAATGATGGTAGGCTAAGTGGAAATCAAGAGTGAGAGACACCAGCATGACAAGGTAAAATGTAGATTTGGACAGACAGAAGCCCAGATTCTGTGTTATGCAGTGCTAAATCTGTGGCTGCCCTTTGCAGTCTTTAGCATCAGACCACAAGCAAGAAGACACAGCACCTAACAGGAACAGTTCTCAAAAACATGCGCACAGACAATTCAGAACTTCAAACCAAAATATCTTCTATTCAGGCAGGAAAAAAAAAAAAAATGAAGCTTTATTAAAATGGAAATTTTCATGAAAGAAAGAAAGAAAGAAAGAAAGAAAGAAAGAAAGAAAGAAAGAAAGAAAGAAGGAAAGAAAGAAAGAAAGAAAGAAAGAAAGAAAGAAAGAAAGAAAGAAGGAAAGAAAGAAAGAAAGAAAGAAAGAGAAAGAAAGAAAAAAACTCTTTCAGCAAACAACAGGCACATTTTCCTGAAGAAAGGAACAAAGCATGTTTTATCTCATCCCGGATCACTTACAGACATTTGTAAAGTGATTCTCATATTTGTGCAACTTCAGCAGTTTCCCTCCTGTTAGTAATTCCAGGTGTGCCAGAGACTTAGGACATTTTATTGAAAGTGATTGGCTGATCTGTGCTTTCCTTTGGACTTATTGGTAAAATAGGATTTCTCATTCTTTTTGAACTTGCTTGAAGTACTTCCTAAGTTACACAGAGCTTTCCCTGTGTCTTACTTCTTTCTATACAATGCAGACCTGCTTAGAAAAATCCCATATAATATAGTCCTGGAGAAAAGAGGGGTGGAGGAGATACAAGATCAAGAGTGGTCCAACCCAACACGCAGAAAGTTAAGTAAAAGCAACAGAAGGATTGCGTGAATGAACTAGAAAATCCTGACTAAACTTAAGCATAGAAAGGAAGTGTACAGGACAAGTCAGATCAGCCAGGAGGAACACAGGTATGGGATCTGAAAATCCAAAGCCTACCTGGAGTTGAATCTGACAAGGGACAAGAAAAGCAACAAGAAAAGTTTCTATGGCTATATCAACAGCAAAAGAAAGACTAGGGGAAATGTGGGCCTACCGCTGAATGAGCTGGAGGACCTCATGACAACAAACAAAGTACCTCTGAATGCCTTCTTGCCTCATTATACACTGGTAGGAGCAGCCTTCAGGAATTTCAGCCCCTGAGACCAAAAGGAAAGTCTAGAGCTTACCCTCAGTGGAGGAGGACTGGCTTAGGGAGCACCAGACATACTTAGATCTCTGGGACCTAATAATATGTGCCCATGAGAGCTGAGAGAGCTGGCTGATGTCATCATGAGGCCACTCTCAGTTATCTTTGAAAGGTTGTGGTGACTGGGGAGGTTTCTAAGGATAGACAGAAAGCAAATGACACTCCTGCCTTCAAGAACAGCAAGAAGGAAGAGCCAGGGAAGTGCAGGTGGTCAGCCACACCTTGATCCTTGGGAAGGTGATAGATCAACTATTTCTGAAAACCGTTTCTAAACTCTTAAGTTTATTGCACAAGAAGGTGAATGGGAGTAGTCAGCATGGGTTTATGAACAGGAAATCATGCCTGACCAAAGTGAGAACCTTTTAGAATAAGATGAGCAGCTCAATGGTCAAGGGGAGAGCAATGTATGTTCTTCATCTTGACTAGCAAAGCTTTTGACACAGTCTCCCATAACATTCTCTGTCACAAGCAGATGAAGCATGGACTAGACAAATGAACATAGCAGCACAAAGTACAGCTGGAGATCAGCCATTAGTGGTGTTCCCCAAGGACCAACACTGTGCCCAGTATTGTTCAGCATTTTCATAAATGACCTAGACAATAGGACAGGCTGTACCCTCAGCTAGTTTGCAGATGATTCAAAACTGGGAGGAGTGATTGATGAACTGGAGCGTGCTGCCTTTCAGAGGGACCACAACAGGCTGAAGAAATGGACCAACAGGAATTATGCTGGAAAGCAGATTGCAGAGACAGACCTGGGGATCCTGGTGGACAAGAAGTTGAACATGAGACATTGATGTGCCCTTGTGGAAGAGAAGTCCAACGGCAAAGTGGGATCCATTAGGTAAAGCATTGCCAGAAGGTCAAGAGAAGTGATCCTTCCACTCTATTCTGCCCNATTGATGAACTGGAGCGTGCTGCCTTTCAGAGGGACCACAACAGGCTGAAGAAATGGACCAACAGGAATTATGCTGGAAAGCAGATTGCAGAGACAGACCTGGGGATCCTGGTGGACAAGAAGTTGAACATGAGACATTGATGTGCCCTTGTGGAAGAGAAGTCCAACGGCAAAGTGGGATCCATTAGGTAAAGCATTGCCAGAAGGTCAAGAGAAGTGATCCTTCCACTCTATTCTGCCCTAGTGAGACACATCTGGAGTGCTGTGTCCATTTCTGGGGTCCCAGTAAAAGACAGACACTGACATACTGGGGCAAATCTAGAAAAGGGCTGCAAAAAATTGTTAAGGAATTTGATCTGTCATACGAAAAGAGGCCAAGAGAGCCGAGACTGTTCAACCTGGAAAAGAGATGGCTCTGGGGTATTTATCTTTGTCTACACATACCTGATGGGGAACAGTAATGAAGATGGAGTCAAACTCTTCACAGTGGCAGGATAAGATGCAGTGGCCACAAACTGATATATGGGAAATGCAAACTAAGCACAGTAAAAAGCTTTTTTAACTTTGAGGGTGGTCAAATATTGAAAGAGATTGCCCAGAGAGACTGTCTGTGAACATCTTAAAGATATCCAAATTCTGAGTAAACATGGCCCTAGGCAAAGTGTTCTGGTTGACCTCTCATTGAGCAAGAGGGGTTGGACTAGATGATCTGCAGAAGTCCCTTCCTACATCAAGTATTTTGTGACTCTGTGATTCTGTGTGAAGGTATAGTCACATTATCAGTATCTCAAAAAACTACAACATCATTACAGTCGTCTTTGGTTCAAGGCCCAGGCAGTTTTCACAAGGACCTACATGAGACAAACCCTGCTGTGCCCTTAGAAAAGAGAGAAGCATTTTTACATTCCCCCAGGTAGAGGAAGAAGCTGAACCCAAGTTCTCCACATCCTATGTGATTTCCTAACAAATGGGCCAGAAGGTTAGTACCACTGTAGGAAATGGAACATCCAGGAGTATATTCCCAAGCCTACTTTTGGGTGCTTGCTTTAAGAGTTTATTTCCTTCTCGGTGGAGGGAGCTGGACTCTGGAGGGTGATGTAGAGCACTGAAAAACAGGCTGCTGCTCTGAATTGCCCTCTAAAAAAGAGCATATTGTTAAGAATAATTCTGTTCTGGCCCCANTGCAGAAGTCCCTTCCTACATCAAGTATTTTGTGACTCTGTGATTCTGTGTGAAGGTATAGTCACATTATCAGTATCTCAAAAAACTACAACATCATTACAGTCGTCTTTGGTTCAAGGCCCAGGCAGTTTTCACAAGGACCTACATGAGACAAACCCTGCTGTGCCCTTAGAAAAGAGAGAAGCATTTTTACATTCCCCCAGGTAGAGGAAGAAGCTGAACCCAAGTTCTCCACATCCTATGTGATTTCCTAACAAATGGGCCAGAAGGTTAGTACCACTGTAGGAAATGGAACATCCAGGAGTATATTCCCAAGCCTACTTTTGGGTGCTTGCTTTAAGAGTTTATTTCCTTCTCGGTGGAGGGAGCTGGACTCTGGAGGGTGATGTAGAGCACTGAAAAACAGGCTGCTGCTCTGAATTGCCCTCTAAAAAAGAGCATATTGTTAAGAATAATTCTGTTCTGGCCCCAGCAGTACATGAGCTAGCTTAATGATTTTTTCCAAGAGCTATTGTTTCTGCCAAGCTTCATATCTGATATTTGCATACCCTGGCATTTCCAAAGCCTTGAAAATTAAGAAATTCAAAGTAGTGCCATTTGCAGTTCTTGAATCTGTTTATAATCAAACGAATTTCAGCCTCCAGACACACAGCACCTTCATGGGCAGAAATAGTGAAAGACAACAAGATCCCTGATCAATTACAGCAGAGGTGGAAATCTCACGGTCTACATGGAAGAGTCAGTTTTGTGTTTCTGTGCTGTATCTATATGCTGTGCAAACAGGCCTGGAAGGCTTTTGGGTGCTGTTGAGCTGATGCATGAAAGACTGTCTCTACAGCAGAGGCAGTGAAGGAGATGGAGGAAGGAACGTAAAGAGGAGAATCTGCAGCATGGTACAGTAACGATATTGGTGACTCTGTGAAAAAACTTGACTCTAGCTGGTAGAGATTTCAGACTTCTTTCTTTTGTGGGCATTTAGAGGAGGGGCAAAAGGAGGTGGATTATTTGATTATAAATAGAAACAGAAAAGTAGCATGAAGCTTACATTATTCCAATGTAAAATTGAATTATCTACCCTGCTACTACTGAATAGAGTGTTCTAATATAGAGCCCTGACTCAGATTTTAAGAGCTGCATGCACCAAAAATAGGAAATGAGCAGTCAATGGTTTTACAAGGTCATTATAAAAAGACCTGGAAATACAATTAAGCTCTAAATGGAAACAAAGAACTAATTTAAAAGATTATTGGGTTTTTTTTTCTTTCTTTCTTTCTTGTCTTTCTTTTAAAAGTGTACCATTGTGAAACCTCATCTTTCACAGGCAGTATTATCAAGGTGATAAGCAGGCCAGATGGAGTCAGGTTACCTGTAAGGCTTCTGCTGAATTTCTGCTGAATTTCTGAGCTGCCTAGGTGTGGAGTAATCCCTTCATTTCCCGCAGTCCTGGTAACACTTTTGTGTGCTTTTCAAAACTGCTTTTCAAAAAGAATGTGGATCAGCTGAAGTGAGTGTAGAGGAGCTCAACGAGAATGATCAGTTGGATGGAAACTGTTGTCCTCAAATGTATAAGAAGGAACTACAAATCAAATATTTTGTCTTCATTTCCCCTGTGGATTTAACGAAGCAACGCAATTTCCCCCCTCCACAAGTTTCCGTCTGTTACAAAGCTGGAAGTAACATTTAGTTCAGAGTCAGGGGAGAAAACTTCAAAATGTTCTTCTGTAAAACAAACCTAAATTTCTTTGTAGGATCTTATTCTACATGTTATCTTTATATAAAACCTAACAGCCATTCTGCCATTCCTAAACCCAGCAGCTGACACAAACAGAATCAGCTTGATGCTACCAAGTCCAGTGAGCTCAGCTAGCACGTATAGAAAAAAAATTAATATTATAAATATTAATATTATAAATTCTGTCACAAAAGTTATTCTGATTGTTTTCTCCAGTTCTCTGAAACCATATTTTGATCTTTTCCAGTTCATATAGATGCATCAAGATTTATGTCACTACAATGAGATTTTAGCTGTTACAAGACCCACAAGACAAATTGCTCATTAGGCTGGAGAAGCTTTACGGCAGGGTTATGTTCCATGGGCAAAAATGTAGCAGGATGATGAACTATACGGCTCAGATTTTTGTGTTTGTTTTTCTGATGAATGCACTTTAACTTGCTGAGTAGGACAAGGCTCTGCTGAGACTTATGGGTGACTTAAACATACCAAAGTACATGTGTCACTTTCACTGGTGGAAATTTTTTGCTTTAACTTTGCACTGTCTGTCTCCCTATGTACATATATAATTTTTTAAACTGGCCCATATTAGTTTAGTTTTCTTCTTGTTTATGTAGTTAGCAGTTTTCAGTCAAAAATGTTATATTAAATAAATAGTTTGAACAGTTGCAGAAAAAAAACTTGTAAGAAATTGTTAAGGTAGCATTGGTTTTACCTTCACTACCTGAAGAGTTTACCACGGCATCATTTTCCCTACTTAACAGTTAGATTAGCTCTACAGCACAAAGTGGAAAGGCTCTGCATTTTCAGCAACAAAACACCTCTTTGTTCACTTTTTCAAAGTAGATTTTTTTTTTATCCCCCTTACAATTCCTTCAGTGCCTGTGCATAATTCATCCTCATGTCCAGTTCATCCTGGACATAGTTCATTCTCATTTCTTTGCCAAGCCCTGCCCCAGTGCCTGAGGTGCAGCCCTCCACCCAGCTCACGAGGATTCTTAAACTAGCATCCCCAAAGTGCCAGCCAGGCCCTTCACACTTGTTCACAGAGACAATGTGAAACAACTGCTTTTGTATTAGGAAGACTGTTGTAAATACTACTTACACAATTATTAAAATACATATACAAATACATAGTTATAAGTGCAAATGTAGCATTTATTGAAGAATATCTGAAACCTTATAAAAAAGTCTCTTCACCAGAAATGCCCTTTACATACCTACTTACAACCAGCTGTGTGTCTTTAGCAAAACTCCTTTACCTCCCTCTACATCTTTCTTTCTTGTCTGGGTTATCCAAACTGCACACTCCCAAAAGGAAGGATTATCTCTTACTGTGTTTTGATACAGTGCCTAACAAAACAGCAACTCCTACATGCCACCAGGTTGAACTCAATTATCTTGCTCAATATCGGGGCACAGCCTACATGGTAACCTGCTATAGGACCAAAACATACTCTTCGGTCCCTGCACCACAGGCACTCATAAAAAAAAGCAGTTCAGAGATTGAACAGGCCCTCACAGGATTTGTGCACCATGACTTTTTGCCATGCACCATTTTGGCTAAACTCTTGACTGGAAAATATGTCTCAGCCTTTTTTAAAAAATAAATGAACTAGAATTCATTTTCTGTCTTCTCAGTGCAAAGCTCTTCACTTTAAAACACAACCCAAAAAAAAAAAAAAAAAAAAAAGTAGAGGCTAGTTGCTTCAGGAGAGACACATAATCAATTGGGAGATGATGATTTATTTGTTTGGGAGACTTTACTCCCATCATGTACTACACTCAGGGGCTAGCTGGAGAGTGTAGGTTATCTTTAGGATCATCTTTTAAAAATGTTAGCCAAACAGAGCCTGAATTTGACACATTTTGGACAACTGCAGCTTTGGTAGATTCCTTACCCAGGAAAACATTCTGGAGTTCACCTAACGAGAACTGGAGTCCATATTATTGCTTGTGCACATATGAAGCAGTATTCCCCATCCCAGCTCTGTATCCTGTTTTTCTGCTAGTTACTTTACCTGGGCAAGTGCATGAAAGAGTGGAGAGGGACAGTGCACTCTCCAGGATGGTTAGCAATGCCTGGGGAGTACACGTGACACCACCTCCAGTCTTGATGCAACTTTCTTAAATATGCACGTGCTCACAACGTGAACTTTGGGAACGATGTAGCCATAAACTACTCACTGTGTAACAGGTAGGGTTTTGGCATGAACTGACACTACCATCTGGTCAGAAAGGATGCTTGCACAGATAACCCAGGCATCTCCATAGAGATCCAGGAGCTCTTTTATTGCCTGTTACATTTTGCCTGGGGAATACACTGTTGCTATTCCTTCAAATTGAAAAGGGCAATCTCCCTCTCAACTGTCCAGCGGAGCAAGACCTGAGAATAAGGAGATCACTTCAAAAAAGAAGACACGTGGAAAGGAAGAGGAATGTTCTTGCCTCCTCAAAAATTCCTTACAGTATTTTACTGCTGCAGGTCAGTAAGTGAGCTGATGGAGAATATTTCAGAAGACAGTTGGACTAACAGCATCTGAAGGCTTCTTTTGTATAACTTTGTAGGTTTTGTCTCAGGATTTGATTAAAAGAAGGTTAAATAGGCCTTCTTCCTCTCATCAGATCAATACGAGTGTGACAATGCTCTACATTCTTGTTTGCCAGAAGAAGAGTTTGCCGTTACACTTGGTCATAACTTTAACTATTTGCAGTTATTTCTGACACGCAGGAAAAACTGAAAAGATAAATAGTGCTATGTATTTGGAGATAAAGTAGATTTTTGCAGCTCCCAGATAGCGTAAGGATTATCTGGCCCTGAAGGCAAACACAGCTTTATAGTCTGAACAGACCTTTCAATAAAACATCTGGACCAAGCCACGAAGACACTTTCATTTTTCTTTCTCTATTGCTTCCTGATAACAGTATTTTTAAAAGGACTTGGTTCTCTTCTGTGGCTCATTCCTACCCAATGGCTTTACCTAACTGCAGCTAACCCAGCTCTTCAGCCTGCTGCTAGGCACTGGAGACTGATTCACATTTCTTCTCTTCTTTAGTCGTGGCACAACGTCTCCTGTATTACAGGGTGCCTTCAACTAAGACTTGTCTACTTTTTAGATCACAGTTGCAAAGACCTAATGAAAAGATGAATTTTCCCAGTCAAAAGCTGTTGCTTTGTCCTTTGTACCAGAAAGATGGTCTGGTTGTCACATGGTGTTGTTGCAATGTCAGCCCCCAGACTGCAGGGGATCATGAAGCAGAGTGAAAGGGATGTTCTCAGCCCCTGAAATGCATTCTGAATTGCATGGGCAAGACACACTTCTCAACTGATCTTGAGGGCTCTCAGATCCCCACTGTTCCTTGGGAGATGGACAATATCTGTGTCTGTTTCATGTGGACACCTCTTTATCGCACAAAATAAAAAGTGAGTCTATTCCAGCAAGGACAAAAGAAAATATAGAATGGCAAAATATATACAGACAAAGAAGCCAGGGTAAAACAATAAACTTTATGAGGTGCATGGCCCTTGTAGAAGTCTCCTTCAGTCAGCTGAATGGAGGAAGAGCTCCTGCTCACCAACATACTTTCTGTTTGCAGCTCCCTGGGAGGGGCCAGGGGCACACACATATGGTTCCTTATTTGATTCACAAGGTATTTTCCTGTCCTCTAGGTAGGACTCTTTTTAGCAGGTCTCTGTCTCTTTTTTCCAGCTTTATCACTGGGATATTGGGAGCTATAGTAAGTACATTATAAAACTTTATGGAACCTTGTTTTCTTCCCCCATCCTAGTTAAATCCAAAATTAAATGTCTTTCCTATATCCAGACTGGTAATCTAATCCACTATTTTGACAGACATAATATTTTATAACTCTTAAAAAACAGATTCTACAGGTGTATTAGCAATTCTGCAACCCAGACCAGATACGGTGCATGAATATTGTAAAAGAAACTTTCAAGAGTAAAGTGTCAAGACCATACCTTACTATTACCTGGAAGCACTGTAATATAATGATCATAGCTGCAGGCAGCACTTTTAAACAAGACTTTTCCATGTAGCAGAACAATGGTATCCACGGCAGGGTCCTGCATTAGGTGTTTCAGGGTGCAGAAACACAGAGTCACCCAGGACAGTGAACCTGCTAGGGCTGGTACACATGAAATCTGGACCAACAATCAGGCCAATAACCTTGACAGTGCTCTTGGACAGGAGTTAGCTGTCTTTTGCTGTTTTTCAACCAACACTAATATGAAAAGCTTGACTCAAAGTCAAAAGATTTGCTGGGTTTGACTTTTTTTTTTTTTTTTTTTTATTAAGTGCAGCACATCTTGATTCTGAGGGCTTAAAAAAAGATCAAGCAGTGCAGCCCACTGGGCTGATAAAAATCTCATGAAGTTCAACATGAAGTGTAGAGTCCTGCATCTAGGCAGGAACAAACACAGGTTGGAGGAGCAACCTCCTAACTGGAAAGCAGCTCTGCAGAAAAGGCCCTGGGGGTGCTGGTGGACACCAAGTTAAATGTGAGTCAGCAATGTGCCCTTGCTCCTAAGTAGGTTAACAGTATTCTTCGCTGTATGAGGCAAAGTACCACCAGCAGGTCAAGAGAGGTGATCCTTCTCTTTTACTTAGTGTTGGTGAGGTCAGAACTGGAGTACCATGCCCAGTTCTGGGCTCCCCAGTACAAGAAAGACCTGGACATACTGGAGAGAGTCCAGCGGAGGGCCACCAAGATGATCAAGGGACTGGAGCACATCCATGAGGAGAGGCTGAGAGAGCTGGGGCTGTTCAGCCTGAAGAAGAGCAGGCTCACGGAGAGATGATTTCAATGTCTATAAATAACAGAAAGGAAGGTGCAAAGAGGACAGAGCCAGACTCTTTTCAGTGGTGCCCAGTGCCAGGACACGAGGCAATGGGCACAAAGTGGAACACAAGAGGCTCCATCTGAACATCCGGACGCACTTCTGTAACTGTGCAGGTGATGGAACCTTGGCACAGGTTGCCCAGAGAGGTTGTGGAGTCTCCCTCCTTGGAGATCTTCAAAAACTATCCGGACGTGGCCCTGGGCAACCTGTTCTGGGTGTCCCTGCTTGAGCAGGGGGGTTCGACCAGATGACCTCCAGAGGTCCCTTCCAACCTCAACGATTCTGTGATTCCGTGAACCCAGATCTGAATTAAGACTTATTGACCCTGGTGCTCAGTAAAAGCATTTAACAAAAATGAGGTCTCCGAATTTCAGCTGAAATATATTGCAAGCATTACTAAGGAAACCTGCAACTCCACTTACCTGCTTGTGTCTTTTGAATAGATGTTTTACATAATGTAGTTTCCTTAGTTAGTTTCTACCTTAAAAGACAAATGTAGTTTTTCCTACCTGTATTTTGGTAAACACCTTACAGTCAATCCAAAAACTGTTTCCAGTCCTAATTTTACTCTGGTGCTATTGGCATTTCAACATACCACTGAGGCTTAGAAGAAAGCCAAATAATACAGTTTGCTTAAATTTTGTCATGTGTATATTATTATGCTCTTCTCTAGTGTCCAGGTAGACATAGAAACAGAGTGAAATGTAGACACATTTCCTAACAGTCAGGTGAACTCCGTGAAAAGCCAGAAGAACATAAGACATCAACAGAAGCCAGACAACACATCTACATCTCTAACACAAGTAGGGCTTTGGAGATATTGCCTCCTAGAATCAGTTTCATCTTTTTCAGCTGCTTACAAAAGCAAAGAGATCAAGATTTCTTATGCCACAACACAATGAAATTGCACAGTTCCCAGAAATTAGAAAAAAAAAATCCAAACAGTTGTTAGTGTGTCTCCTTCCTAGTCTTTTTACAAGATTAAACTCTGATCTGCTAAATGCCAAGAGAACATGCTACTGAATATCTGTTTTTTAAACCTTACCCTAACCCCAGAAGGATTAGATCTAATCTCAGCTACTACACTCAGCTCATACCCACTGAGATGCCCTGGGAGACACAGGTGGTTAAAGTAAAAAGAAATGAACAGTTTCAGAAAGTACACCTTCAAGTCACTGATTCAGTCATTCTTCCAAATTTTGTCATTGTCTCTCCTTAGAATGAGAGCACATGACTTCCCATAAGTCACTGAGCTGCAAGCTTGAGAAGTGCAAGAAGCAGAAGGTTTACCTTGCTTTGTTTCGGGCCTCCTTTGTAGCTCACTTTTTTCAGTCACAGGAGTTGATCTGAGGTTAGTGACAGAAAGAGTTTCCCGGACACCTTCTGGTCTATATGTCTCAGATATATATATAAAACATCATCTATTTCTCTTCTTTATAGAGTCTTTAGATGCTTGCTTTTATTCAGAGGGGTTACCCTTGCTTCTCTGAGGTGTAGAGGACTAAATTTTTACTCACAGTCCACAGAACTGAGCACACTGTCAAGTAAAAATTGATTTCTCAAAGTAGAAAATACAGAGATGCTTTCCTAGACTGAGGGTCCAGAAAGTTGCAGAATTTCAGTTTCTCAGTAAGTGGCCTCCCAGAAACTTTTAATAAGAGCGCTATCATCCACTTTTTAGACACGGACAAAATCTTTTTGCCCTGAAATCCCACTACAATCAGAAGAACAGCATTTAGTTTTTTTCTTTATACTCAAAGGAAACACTAGTGTGCAGTAACATGGGATACTCTGCAGCAAGACTGTGGCATCCATGGGATCAATTGACAAGGTCTCCTATAAGTGCTGAAAAAAAAAAAAAAATCATTTACTGCACTGTAAAACCACATAATATCAAGTAATGTCAAGCCTTCCTGCGCATTCTCAGGCATGTGGGAAATCGTAGGTATTAACTAACTCTGGACCATTGGCGCAGTTGGGTTGTTAACATGCCATTTGATAGCATTGCACACCAGGGAAACAGGCTGCAGTTAGTGAGCTACATGACAAGTTCTAACACAACTGTGTCAGCAATGGTCCTGCTGTGCCTGTTCATGCTACTCTCATTTATATTTGGTATCATTATGATAGATAGCAAAATTGTGCGTGTATGAGTGAGCTGAATCAGGCCATGTCCCCATGTCCTCTGTGACTATCCACACTTCTATACCATTAGCCTGTGCTTGGTACAGTTTTGGCCCACGCCAAGCAGCTCTCTCCCAGATGTTCAGGACAGAGTTTGGGAAATAGCACAGGGCAGGGACTTTTCCCAGTGGGGAGCACAGAGGTGTTTATCTTGTTCTGGGGAGCAGGCCAAGGGGTTTGACATGTAGATCCAAGGCATGCCGTGCCACTTGTCTTCAAGGCCTGACACTGGATCCTGGTCTGTTTTACTTACTAGCTCAAGAACCCACATAACCATGGACCAAGCACAGAGCAGGTATCTCATGCTGATTCAGTAACAAAATAGTTGCACAGTCCAACCTCAGAACTTCTCCTACACTCTCAGCAGGAGAATATCATGCCTTAAGGTACCTAGAAAAGGAGTTTATTCTTTTCAAGGGTTAGAATGACAGGAAAAGCTCACTGATGCCATCATTTGGCCTGGTCACACACATGTTCATGTCAGCTGAGGTTCTCTCCCATTTTCTGAAATACATTTTAAAAACGAGAGCTTGAAACATTTTCTTGTGTGTGACTGATCATGTCATCTTGTTCCTCCACCTCCTTTGCTCCTCAAGACTTATTTACAGTGTTCAATGTGTTCCATTTTCTCCCTCTCAGCATGTAAAAGCTGCCCAAGACTGGACTTATTCTGGTTATTGGCGTATCTAAATGGACAAAGAGGCCTTTTCTCTCAGACTCTGTGTTTCAGGGGCAGAACTCAAGTTTTATCAACCATAGCTCAGGCTCTTTTATATGAAAATTCATTTAACAAAAGCTTTTTTTTTAAAGTGCCCTTTGACATCCCTACGTGAGACAAGTAGATCACTCTAATTGATCAGAATGGTTCCTCCCACCCTTAAAAAAATAATCAAAATGCCATAAAGGAACCTAGGGGAGGTTTACCAAAGGAAAACGCCAGACGTCTGCTATGAGCAGCCTGCACTGCATAATCTACCAAAGAATTACATTGTGATTCAAGACTATAGCAAGCCAGGTCTTTATAGCCTAACTCCAGAGCTGTTTCTGCCACTGCAGCAGCCCTGAACCATGGAAACAGAAAATTTCCACCTTTACCTTTGCTATCCCTCAGGAACAACACAGATTCTGTCTAAATGTCGCTTTAAACACAAAACTCCAGAAAAAGAACAGCAACAAAATATTTATGGCTCACTGGTATGAAATTAGTTAGTCATTCATCTGTCAATCAACAGCTCCTCATTTTAAAAGTCAATGCAATTCCTTTAGGTGATGATCAGGGACAATATCAGCTGGAAAGCCCATAAGCCTTTTATGGCTTATTTGGGCTGCAAGCACTTAGCTAATATGCTTTACCTTTAATTCAACTAAGTCTCCATAGGAATTGCTGTTTACGCAGAATATTTTCTAACCCAGCATAATATTCTTATTATGTGATTCTTCAAAATTAACTTAGTACAACACCAACTGTGTTAATTTTCATTGAAATAGTACTGAAAAACTATTAAGGCGCTGGTCATCACCTTAATAGCAATCATGTATATTCCTTTTCCCTCTTAGGATCTGAAGTGGACTAAATGGCGATTGATAACAGATGTGTTATTCAAATGAATATCTGAAAGGAGGAGACTTATAAATACAAGAGAAATGTAAAGTGATGAAGTGCTTTATTCATTTTCATAAGGGTTGGATTTCCATCCAAGTGACGCAACTGAAAGGAAGACAGAAATCATGCTAGATTAACTCTAACTATGTGATATTCATCTGGATCAGACCTCTGTGGACCAGAAGGTGCTACACTTTTTGACTGCTATTGAGGCCAGAGGTTTTGGACACTCACTTGAAAACAAAAGTTATCTACTATACAAAAAGGTCCAGCCATGGCCTGCTCCTACTGCTCAAGGCACTCTAGCAGCACAGAATTGAAATAGCTCTTGTCCTGAGGCAACATGCTCTGTGCACAGGTATAGATGGCTTGGATCCAGATCTGTCATTAATTGGTGCAAGTCCAACGAAGTTAGTGTTAAATGGATTTATACCAGACGATGACCTGGCCTTGAGTTTCTTAGAAAGTCACCCATATTCATTCAAAGAACAATGAGTTATCTGTTTTGCTCAGACATTTTGTTTGATATGGATTGCTGTATCTGGATCCACTCTACCTTTAGATTAAAAGCGGTTGGGCACACAACCATCAGTCCAGACCCATTAAGAGCCATAAAAGAAATAGCTTATATTGCTAAAAAATGGAGCACAACAAAACATTAAAAAACAAACCAAACCAAACAAACAAACAAACAAAAAAAACACCACAATCCCTCCATTGTTCCTTCCCCACTCTACCTAAAACTGACAGCAATGAAAGGAGAAAAGTCCCTGAAAGTAGAAAATGCAAGGTTTTTAACTGCTTAGTAGGGAGAATATGTTTGCCCCATCTCAATTCTGCCACAATAAAGTCCATAGGAACTTTGATTTCTTCTGGAGCTAGAATACTTATTTTACCCAAATCATATATTTGAAGGGGACCTCTTGAAACCATTTTATCATTCAGGGAGATAGTATATTTTCATCCTTCAAACCATAGATTAAACAGCAGGTTTTTCTGTTAAATGGTTAAGTTAATCAGACATTGTTATATTTATTTTCAGCCTTCACATGCAATCTAGCAATAGTTTAATTTATGCACATTAATATATATTTGTTTATCCTTTAAATCTGGCCCTAGAGCTTCTGAAATAGTTGCCTGCAGTCCTTCAAAGCTTGAAGAACAGTCCTGTTTGCATAGGTATGAACAGCAGCCAAATGCCTCAGCAAAAAGAAATATGTATCATTTATAGAGATTTCCCAAATGCAAGGAAACAACCTCAAAAGCTGCCTACCAAGGGCCTGTTATATAAAGATAAATCATCAAATATGTACAAATAATTTCCCTGGCAACACATACTTAATTACTGTTACTAGTAAATATTTTTCCTGCCATATACAGGAATGTGCTTTCATACAGTTCCGTATGCATCTAGCCAGCTATTCCATTTTCTTTTTCAATTATTTATTTTTAAATTGTATTTATTTATTTTTAAATAAAGGACTACAGCTAATGGATAAACAGTGGACTCAGAAAGACAGGTTCTATAGTAGGGCTATAGGACAGCTACTAAAGCACTATATTCAATAATAAAAGGATATAGTGATGAGATACCTACTGGAGTTCCCTCAAGGATCTGTAGGTATAGACCTAGCACACATTGAAGAAACAGACTAGTTCATTTCATTTTATGATCTCTTTCTAACTTCACTCTGTTTGCATCTTTTCATAGGTAAGTAGTTAAGCAGAAATGAGAATGATGCCTGATTTAATTTAATGAAGTTTATCGCACATTTTTCTGTAACAGCAGCAGGAACAGAATACGTATACGGTCCAACAGCAGGATCCATGGCGAGCACCTCACCTGTAAACCCCCGAATTTCTTTGCAGATTTACCTGCTCAGGGTCATTTCACATAAGTGGATTTTCAGAATGGTTTTTCCTCTTGCAGCTTGCCTTAGTTAAAGAGCATATTTTAAGATATTCAGAGACTTCATCAACAACACAGAGACTTTTTGTTTATTTATTGGCATTATAAGCACAGATACCTAACCCAAACCCCCTTAACTATGTCAAACTCTTCCTTGACCACTTTCTCTTATATTAGTTACTAATAATGGGTTTATATTCATGATCTGAGAAATAATTAGTACATTTAGGAATGACTTTATAAGAAGTTGCAGTGTAGAGGTATATTTCCTGCTCCAGTCTCCTTCCGGCTGTACTATGCAGAATGCTATCACTGGCTCTGTGTGCTGTGTATAGACACATGCTATTGTACAAATTGGATTTTCTTCCACAAGAGAAAACACTAAAAATGACAGTTAACAAAAGCCTGTTTTCAGACATTACTTGATTTTCTCAAAAACTAATGAGAACTATAAAAATGTCACACTGATTTCTCATTCTTAATTTCTATGGATCTAAAACAGAGGTCTGAATAAAACCTATTTCTTCCAATTTTAATTTGAAAAGAATGAAAAAATTCACAAGTAGCTCCTCTGACAAATTAGATGCTAACTCTAGCAGAATGTCCAGTTTCAAAAGTGTTGTCATTATTTTTATGTTTTCCTGTGTATATTCCTTTTACATAGTTCATTGCAAGATTTGTTGCATACTTTTTGAAGTGTGCAAGTTACTCATATTCTAAAGCTGCTAGGTATCATACGTAACAAAAAGCATACATTTAAAACATGAGCAGCTCTATCTTACCAAAGAACGAAAGCTAGCACAAACAGCTACATCACCTCCCTAAATATCCGTTATGCAGTAGGATGTTCTTGAGGACCACAGCTGAGGTGGGCTATATAATGTTCAAGCCCTTCTCCTCACGGGCAAGTGTTCAAACTAGCAGACCATTATGTAAAAATTTGGGGAGAAGAGGCAATCCTTTCCTCCTCTTGCAGCTGTATTTCTGTAAGCCGACCAGTTCTGGAGGGTCTTGTTCTTACTGATAGGTGCTTGGCACTTTCTGAGAAAGCTGAATGGATCCAGATGCAAGGGAGTTACATGTCTCTGTGCTTTCCAGAGGGGCTTAGGTAAGTGTCTATCCACCCTGGAGCCAGCAACTGTGCTTGTGCTTAGGTGAGGACACAAGCATGCAGACAACTTTCACGTAAGACTGGGAGGTACAGAGTGTTTTTAGAGTACTCAAAAATTTAAACAACAGTTGAGAAGTCTTTTGCTTTTTTATCATCAGTTTGGGTGCGGACACCTACCTACCTACCTGTCTTCAGAAACTAGTCCAGCCTGCTTCAGTGCAGTCTCAAAGCATCCCTTTGCTTTGAAGTCAGATCCTGGAGGGGAAAAAATAAAAAATAAAAATCAAACTGGAAAAGTGGAGGACATCTTTCCCCTTCTTTAGTAGCTCACCAGTGAGAGCACCTGCCTAGGTAAGGAAGGATTGTGTTTGATATACCAGTCTGTCTTTAAGGATTTGAACTTCTCATCTTCTAGACAACTGTTCCTGCCACTAGGATAAATCTGTGGAATTTGCTCCAATGCTCTAGTAGACAGTTTCACTTTGATGGTACCACAAATATATGTTGAAGAGAGAAAGTAACTAGATGTGTGACATAAATTACACATTTGCTGTATCAGTAAATAAAAACATTTTTCCAGGAGACACCTCTCCATGAAGCTGTAGCCCTGCTTGTGCTTCTCTAGTCCATTAAATATCAAAATATTCTATGTAAGTGAAACTGCTTTAGTAGACATATAGAGAAAGAGCTTTGTGCTCCCTTCAGTGCACAAAGCTGTAGCCCAGCAATGCTGGTGACACTGGTTCCAATCTGTTGAGGCAGGAAAAGACCATCAATTACCAAAATCACATATTCTCATTACTAGGCACTGGAAAAGGAGGTGGTTGTGGTGTATCCTCCCAGTGCCTAGTAATAAGAACACGTGCAGTGTCTGACCCAGTCACCACAGTAAGCACCTAAATCCTTAAGAGAGAAATGGATTTAAAACATACTTTCCTTGACAGCTTGATAAGCTCAGACATCTCCCCCATCACAAAGCTTTGGTGGATCCCTTTTTGATGTGTCCTACCCTTTAATGTAGCTTCCACCAGATTAAAAGGCAAATGAAAACACAAGGCTATAGTGTTTAGCATCTTGCAATGTAATTCCCCTTGTAGATCTAACTGTAAGCTCTATGAGGATCCCTTTCACCTGTTGGTCTTACCAAAGAAACCTACAATCTATTCTTAAAACATTCTTGTGGGTTTTATAGATCTATACAGCTGTTTCCTCCTGATATCAGGTGCACCTGGACCATTCCTCTTCCTCTAATCAGGATGCTGCTCTAAAGGCTTTCAGGTCCATAAAGTTCCTGAAAGATACAGATGATTGCTCAAAACCATCTGGACTTGCCAGGTGGTAAAATATACACTAATCAGCTACGGAGTGCAGTTCCCTTACAGATATTACTAGTTATCAGCAACCTTTGGATTCGTCACATTTTATTAGCTACAATATCTATAATTCTGTCCTTTCATCCTAATGCTTAGTGTGTCTGCTAATGCTCCAAGGTCTACAAGTACTCACAAAAATAGCATGAAAAGAATATCAAGGCTTCAAAATCAAGTGCTTACATGTGAGGAAACACCAGGATTATGATTACCTGTAAAACAGTAATTCACCTTCTTTATGAACACATTTTATTTAGTCTCTTACACAAAATTTACCCTTTTTTTTTTTCCAGACCTGCATCTCATTTACTCTCCAAGATGTGCAGCACTCCTTGTACCGCTCTCCTTGTACAGCCATTTAATGACTTATTTTTCCTTCTTCTGAAGGGTAAGCAGTCCAATGAACGCTTTGCTTTCAGGTCTACTTAGGAGTCAGAGCAGTTCAAACTGATGCAAACTGGTCTTCTGAGCTAAGTTTGAGCAGTTTGCAGAATCATGAGATGGAGATAGTGGCAGGTCTCCCTGGGGACAGTAGAAATAAAAATCAGAATGCAATCAGAGCAGGATACTGTATCCAATTAAGAATGCTTGCATGCCCACATGCGTATATGTGATTGCAAAGAAAGGTGAGGTGGGTTCCCTTTTCAGCCACCCTCGTACTTGAACATAATCAAGCCATATGTCTGACAGCATTGTCCAAATGCTTCCTGAACTCCAGCAGGCTCAGTGCCATGACCACTGCTCCGGGGAGCTTGTTCCAGTGCCCAACCACCCTCTCAGTGAAGACCCTTTTCCTAACTCCCAGCCTGACCCTCCCCTGTCACAGCTCCATGCTGTTTCCTTGGGTCCTGTCGCTGTCACCAGATAGCAGAGACCAGCCCCTGCCCCTCCGCTCCCCTCCTGAGGAAGCTGCAGGCCGCCATGAGACCTCCCCTCATCTCCTCTTCTCTGGGCTGAACAAACCAAGGGACCTCAGCCGCTCCTCATACCTCTTGCTCTGCAGACCCTTCCCCATCTTTGTAGCCCTCCTTTGGAAACTGCCTAGTTTTATGCCCTTCTTATATTGTGGCACCTGCTTCTGCTTCAACCACTGCTTTGACCAGCAGAAGTCAAGAGCATGAACACTAGTGGACTGAAGTACCAATCCGCTGGGAATTATGTGAATCCAGAACATGACATTCATTACAGAAACCATGGAGCTAGAAAGCCACAGGTAAAAAATGCTGCTTCTGCCCACAAAGGTAAAAAGGTAGAATCTCTTGAATCACACTTAAAGTGAGAAGCAGGAAACTTTGTTACTAAACTGAGGGCTATCCAAGCTCTCTTAACACCAACATTAGTGATCAGAGTCTGTTACTTAGTTATCTCCCAGCTATCCAGAATACCTTATGCAATGAACTCTAATTAAGGTCACTAGGAAAGAGTTCCCTACTCACTCTTCCTACCATTTGTCTGCAAGAGCAAAATTCCAGAAGTAAAAAGGCAAAATGACTCTTTCTCAGCTCCCAGTACAGCTAGATCAACATTTGCACATAGCCAGCTTCTGTACTGGCTGCTGCTGTCAGTATTCTAGGGTACGTGCGCTACATCTAGATACACCAACTTGTAGAAAAAAGTGTGTACGCCAGGATGGCCTGGCTAGGAGCTCCTCGGTGGCCAAAATCAATTGCTACTGATTATCTTGCATGCTCCAATTGCTTTACCAGGGACATGTTTATAAAGTAGTGGCATTAAGGTTGCATTAGGAAGCAACCTAGAGTAAGGGCACTGCACACTAAGCACCCGGACCCCAATCTCCTTTCTCCAAGGAGATCGTTCCTGAAGGTGTGTGCTACCACTTATAAAACCTTTAGAAATTTCCCTGTGAGCTTGTGTTTTCCTCCAGGAAGGAACATGGAAGAATTATTCCTCTGGGAACTGGTTCTGTCTAAAGCTCTGGTAGCATAAGTAACATGCAACAGGTTGGCAATCACTGAGCGAGATTTTGATGAGACATCGGGAACTTAAGATGGCTTTGGCTTCGTAGAACCCATTATCTGTGGAGAGAATGTGTTACTGAGAATAATATTTCAGCTTCAAGTACTCTTTGTACTTATTCTTCTGTACATGTGGTGGATTTATTTTATGCTTAGGTAGCGTTAAAGAACACTGAACTCCTTTTGTCTCTTTTCAAACCTACCTGAAACACCATCAGTCCAAAGACACGGTTAGAACTGGAATGCTTCTGAACTTGTCTCCTGCTGAGAATAGTAAAAGCTTGAGGAAGGTCTTCACGGGTTTCAAAAGGCAAGACAGTCTGCTTGAAAAAAAACAGTGTTTGTATTTGCTTGGGATTCTTTTTTTTTTTTTTTTCCTGTAGTAGACTAGAAAGTGACGAAAGTGACAGACTTTTCCAGACAGAAAGTTTTGTCACAAGGAATACTATCTTTTATTAAATCAAATGCTGCAGCTGGGAAAAACAAAACCAAAAACATTTTAGGAGTGCAAAGAACTGAAGAAAGTTTTATGTGCCTGAAAACTTGTTAGCTGCTCTAATACAATGTATTTCTTCTCCCTGTGATCCTCCTCTTGTTTATACCTCTGGAGCATCATAAGCATAAAACAAATTTATATGTAATGGTTATTACAAATCTGTGTGCAGTAGAATAGCCAGTAGGTCTCTAGGCAATAAGCTGGTGTGATCTATAGGGAAAAAGTTAATGTCTGTTCTTGATTCAGAGAACTAACTTGAACACAGGCTCTGTACATTCAAGCTCTTAATTTGGCTGGTTGGTACTCTGCAGTGGAGTGCTTGCTGCCTCTCAGATCTGAAATTCAAATCCATCAAAGGTTGGAGTGATCTTTCAGTAAAAGTTTTGCCACAAAAGTTGCTTTCTCACAAACAGGTTATTTTGTGACATCAACATTTTTCTGACCAAAAAGGATTTCTCAAAACAATTTGTCACCCAATCAGAGATTTTGGAGACAGGTAGAAATAACCAGTAATAAAAAAGTAGAAAAGGACAAAGAAAAAATAATGCTAAAACCAAAATATCAAGATATATCCTTGATCACAGACAGTTTCTGTCAACCCAGGCTTGGGAATGGGAAGAAAGACAAGTTTTATACAAATTTAAAAAAATCCTCATTAGTTAGAAACAAACCATTTCCAGAATGAAATGCTCTTGCAAATATTTTGGTTTGAGTTAAAGGAGAAAAAAAAAAGAAAAAGAAAAAGAAAAAAAATAATTAAAAACAGGTTGTGAAAACAGAATTCTGTCTTAAGGGAGCCAGGGAATAATCTCTTTTAAGGTAATGAGAAGTGTGAGGGGGTATTAGTTTTATTTTAAAAATGGACCAAAACCACCACACAGTCCAATAGAAAAAGTGGGTTTCAGCCCTTCAAGAGATTTCTTAGAAGGGAATCCAAGTGAATTCTAGGCTTTTTCTTCTCTCTATGGCCCCAAAGCATGATTACATTTTCTTTTCTAGATTTAAAAACCAGCACTGAAATGCAGCACACGTTGTTCAGATACCTCTATGGACTGCTTCCACCTGCTGCCAAGATCGCCCTCGTGGGTGGCATTCATTAATCTGACTGGTTTTTCATTTAACTTTTCACCTCTCTGACAGTGACAGTAAGTTGCTTCTCTTCTTACAGCCACTGCCAGGTGCGTCAACCTGAGAACTGCTTTCAGCACACCCAGCTGGGTGGGCAGTACTTCAGGAATCAGATAACGTGACTAAGCCTCCAACCTCAGGTAACTTATTTGGAAAACTATGGCATTAAAATACGCTTAAGAAGAGAAAAAATAAATATTGGCCAATCAGTCTAGAAACGTTGACATGATAAGGATTCAATTGGAAACGACAGTATTTTAAATAAATGTATATATGAAATAGGCTTCACTCTGCAAATAACATTTCTAACAATTTTATTTCAGAAGGAATGTGGGAGGTGATACATAAACCAGACCTGCTAATATCAAACCATAGCGCACCAGTCTCCTTTTTCAGCAGTCTAGGAAAATATCACCAGTACACATTTGGCACACTGACATTTAAAAGACGAGTTTGTTGTAATATGGTCAAGTTTTTTATACCTTCTGTTGGCAACAGGGATGGATTCTTTCTCAGTAAGGGTAATTGGGACATTTTGTCCCAATATTTCATGCAAACCATCTTTGCTAATCATGACCAACTCTTTTGGTGGGAGAGAAGGGAAAGTCAGGCACTCAGAGGAAGGCTGCAGACAAAGAGGGGATGTGGCCTGGACCCAAAATTTCTCTGAGGAGTAATAAAGGGGAGGAATGAGAAATGTCATCCCTGGCTGTGAGGAAAGGGGGTGCTCGGGTGCCCCCAGGACTGTGCTTCTAGAGCAGAGCTATGCTGGAAACACTGGCTTTGCCAGGTCATCACTTGCTTTCCTTAGCTTTGAATACTGAGACGGTTTGTGCAGCATGGTTCTCTGGGGGGGCAAAGAGAGGGAGAACAAAAAAAAAAAAAAAAGAAAAAAAGAAAAAAAAAAAAGGAACATAAGAGCATCTTGCCTCTAACTTTGACAACTTGCCTGAATTATAGAAGTCACCAAAACAGTTCCCTTGCTCTTCAGCATCTCTCTGTTACTGACTCCAGATCCTAAGTCTCTTGGGTGAGTTACACGCAGATAAACGCCTTTCATTTAGCCATACTGAGAACCCAGTTTTATTTCAAAATACAATAAATGACCTCAGCTGCAGGCATCTAGCCCAGAACAATTACCCTTGCCTCCAGGACCTGCTTCAGGCAAGCAAAGCTGCAGCTGGATGGAGCAGCAAGCTGGGTGCTGTGATCCCCTCTGCTCTCCAGTGCCCCACACCGCCACTGCAGAGGATGCAAGGTGGCAGCTAGGGAGGTTCAAGGCTGCTGTTGGTCAGGGTAATGTCACTGCTGCAGGTCTCTTCTCTCCGTTTGCTCCCTTGTAACGACAGCTCCCACTCCCCCTCACATGCCACCACTTGTCTCCCTCAGCCCTGTCCTTCCCCTCAGGCATAGCCACAGCTGCTGAGATGGAGAAATGGGAGTAGATCCCATCCCATTCCATCCTATCCTGTCCTATACTGTCCTCTTCCCTGTCTCAACCAAGCTGTAGAGCAATCCTGCTTTCACCACCAGCTTTCAGATGGAAAAAATGGACTTTACTGACTGGCACAACCAACATGTCTCAGCACACAAGCACCAAAACTGTGGCTGGAAAAGACTTCTCAGTGCTAGACCCATAGACAGTCCATGAGGTCCAAGGCTGACTGGCTGAACAGGTCAGCTTTACCCAGCCCTGATTTCCACATCTGCAGAACTGAGTCAGTGGCATTCACTCAGAGGTTAAAATTCAGAGACAGAAATTTAAGATGCCTCCTTGCCTTCACTGCTGAAGCAAGAGGGGATATTTACAGATTCAAAAACTCAGAAATTTAATTTTAAAAGATTATAAAATGGCCTCAGCCCTGCAGAAAGTGTTGTGAACTTAATATGGGCTGATTTTGTCAAGAAAGATGCTACCTGTAACTATTTCACTCAGCTACACCAGTAGTGCTGTCATTTCTCAGCTACAAGATCAGTAGTAGACAACACTGAATGTCAGGAGGAGCTATATTTAATACTACACATGTTTTGATAAGTCCAGGCAGTGCACAGAGCCCCTTCCTGACTGAGGTCAAGCTGTTTCCCTGACTCATTTCAAAACAAATCCTCCTAATTTCTGTTCTGAAATGATTTCCTTTTTATCCAAGACAGATATCTGTATTTTGGAAAATTGATTGGAAAAGGTGCCAGGAGTTTTTACAGTGAGCACAAAATTCCTCCTCCCTGCACCCCCTCTCTTTTTTGTGGCTGCTTGAAGAATAAATGACAAGAAATCATTGCCTGTCATAAGGGTGCTCTCTGAGGAATCCCAGCTTAGCTGAGCCCTAGACTCCCTATCTCCTGGCATGCCACAGGCTGGAAGCCTTCTTCAGTTATTCCAGTCTATTATAGAGCATGTATCTTCATTATTCCATCCTATTACAAGCACATATCTTCATTACTATTTTAACCATTTATCTGAATTAGCCCCTTACAAGCTCAAATTTCCAAGTTGTTTCTGATCCCAAGTGTAAAAATATTCTGTAAGCACATGCTCATTTCAACATTTAGATTTCTTTAAATATTATTAGTTTTGTGATGATTTCACTTTTTTTTTTTTTTTTTTTTGTATGAGCCATCTTACTTAACATACGCTGTCGAACTACTTATATAGGTTGTCTTTATAGGTAAGGGAGGGAGACAGCAATTTATCCCATCTAAAAGCAGACTTCTGTTTAGCCCTCCTTCTCCACTGAGTACAGGGAGAGACAGGATAGCCAGTTCAGTCTATTTGCCTAACTCTTAGGCATGTAATTTTAAGTGTATCTCACTCTTTCCTCTAGTTAAAATTTCATCACAAAAGCTAAACTTCAATACTTATTCAATAAATTAAATTTTAGCTAAATTGTGTCTCCAATGGGCTTTTTTTGTTGTTGTTGTTTTCCTTACTGCAAATCTAGGGATGTACTTGGACAAGGCTCCACTTTGGATGAGCTCTTCATCATGAGAACTCAGTAGGTCTACTCTGTGTCCCTGTGCCACCACCTTTGTGTGTGAGAAATCCCCCAGCAGACTATTGGAAGGAAGGTAGATCTCAGTTCCCATTCACACTTTCTGTCTTTTTCACATTTCTTCTTGCTTTCCCTTCCTCTCCAACCCCCACAGAGGAGATTGCTTTTAGCCTGGGATGCTGGGTCTTCCTTTTTAGACCCCAGGATTAACCCCTGATGCACCAGTCAAGATGGAAGTGGTTGGGAAAGTAGCTGCTACACTTCAGTTCTGTATCTGAACAGCAGGAATCCTCATTACCCTACCCATACCTCAAGGAACGTGCTGGTGATGATTTGCAGGAGCGTAGGTGCTACTCCAACAGGAGCCACAAGTATGTACATAGGTGCAATAGGATGAATATTGTCTATTCAACTACTGCTAATGGAATCAAGAATACAATTTTCCTATTGTTTTTACAAAGAAAGAAGAAGAAGAAGAAGAAGAAGAAGAAGAAGAAGAAGAAGAAG